>JAOANJ010000027.1:17078410-17092124 GCA_026413345.1 Ariopsis seemanni
AATCGTTCATGGAATCCACATACCTTTGAATTTCTCATTCAAATTTTGAGGAATAAATCTTATATTGCTCAACATTATGCCTGTTCAGTTTCATTTGCCTAGACTATGTAGTTTGAGATCTTTACATCTCAAATATCAAATTTTTTGAAAAAACACTGCATTTTAACAACCAAGGAGTGGAGACAAACACCAATTTCTACATATCTAACATGGTTTTGAACTGATGCATGAAAATGGCAAACGAAAATTATTAAAATAAAATCATTCAAATGTATTGGTCAATTGCTTAAAAGAAGCTCTGAGAAAATTCAAAAGCCCCAATTCATGCTTGAAAGTAAGTGTTAACCATTAGACAATGCAATTATGCATAATCCTATTCAAATTATGCCACAGCAAAAACCATAATATTCTCATTTTGTCAAAGTGCTGGAATTTTACTTAAACGGAAGCAATAATGCCCCTTCACATGCATGTCTGACGGACAACTAATATTGGCATCCTGTTCTGAAAGACGACAAAACAAGGCTTTACAAAGTTCACCATAGACGCTTCTCCTCAGAAGCAGCTCTAACGAAGCATAAACAAGGCATTAGTATGGAATGTAATTGTTCTACACCAATGCATATTTTAAACGTTTACTGACAAAATTGACTAGTTGTGGCTGCATACAGTCAAGCAACTCCTTGATTTTCTGCCTCTACAGTAGGCATATCGGACGCTCACTGGCTGTGCATTGAAAACTGTGTATGCAGACGCTCATCTAAGTTTCCAAGTCTGTCATGACTTAACTCTTGAATATTTTCTATTGTTAATACAATCATTAAAAAGCTTATAATTTCTACTTTCCAAAGAAATTTCTCATTAAGATCTGTTCAGTACTTTGGGAGTAACTGCCGGTTGAAGTTGGTACAACAGGAGTAACAACTCTGCTCGCGTGACGTCAGGAAACTGCCGGTGCTTTCTGAGTCACGAGAAAGTAGTCAGGCTCTCTCTTGTCTGATCGGTTTCCAACTGGATTACTCGTGAATATCAATTTTTATAGGGATGTTCGAGCTCTCACAGTTTCTGATTAAGCACTCAGCAAAAATTTTCCATCAGCTAGTTTTGATGTTATGATTCACAGGAGACATTGAAGTGAGTTTTCATATCTTTACCTCCTTATTTTTTTCAAATAAAACTGATTCCTGTAAATAAATAACTACTTCAGAATATAACTAGTTTTGATGAAAAAAATATTGAAATTTTAATGGTTGGAATGATATTTAAAAAAAACTGGAAGCCAGAAACGCAAGTATCAATTCAATTCATTGGAATTGTTTATTGGATGTGGATCGCACAGTTGTTTAAGGTTAGCCTTAAGCTGTGAATATCATTTATATTCTTTAATATAAATATTAGTAGGCCCTACTTTTGAGAAATACAAAGGCCTACAGAGCACAAAGAGGGTATTAGAAATAATCCTTTATTACTTTTTTTTTTAATTGCGTGTACGATTTAATGCTTTTAAAAAAAAAACCTAATTAGCATTAATGCTAATTATATACCAATTTGTTTTTACTCATTTTTCAAACTTTCTATTCAGTATACAACCATCTACGTGCCTAAATATCTTGGAAAAAAAGTTATTTGGTGGGGGGGGGAGAGACAACAAACCCAAAAAACACATTTGATCTCATTTGTTAATGAGGCCCATTTTGGACCATGTGTTATCCTAAAACATGGACAGTTTCCTAAAAATTAAGGCTTTTTTTTTTTTTGTTCAATCTTTGATTTTTAATATCTCAAGAACGGATAAACATTTTAACTCTGTAAAAAGTATGTTGTTCTCCATTCAAATCCAAATTTCACCGACAGTAGTTCCAAACAATTTGGATTGAATTTTCACCTGATCTGCCTATTCAAAGAAAAATGTTTGTGGTAATCCCTTAAATGCCGCAAAAGCAGTGGATAGAGATTAATTTGAAAACTATTTTATTAAGACATCAAGTATGTGTTAAGAACCTCTGGCTCAGCTGGTGCACTTACCCGCACAGCTCTTTGGAAACGATGGCAGAAGCAGTGAAAAATACGACAGGCCTCCTCCAGCTTGAAGGAGCTTTCATCTTCACAAAAGAATTCCACCAAGGCCTGGCTGGTCTTGCGCAAGCTGTCCACCTCCTCCTCAGCTTCCATTAGCCTCACTTTTGCAGCCTGGAGAAAAGAAAATAGACATAAATGTAAGTGACAACCTGGATACAACTACACAAATATACATGAAGCATAACATCATATTGAAATCGCAGCAATAAAAACAAAACTGTTCCAAAAATGTTACCTCAAGGAAGGGCCTCATTTGCTGTTCAATCTCCGAATCTGTCTGCACACTAACTTGCAGTGTGTCTATTTTACTGCGCAAGCGGGACAGATCCTCTAGCACAGTCTCCTCTGACAGCCTAGCACAAAATGAGTCACATTTTAATTTTATTGTAACATTTTTGTCACATTACCTTGGCACTACCATAAATATGAATAATACACCCACAAGAATTTGTAAATGGTTTATAGGCTGCTTAAATAACTTACCTTGATGCTGTACTGACATGACTCAGTTGGCTGGGAAATGTCAGTAGATCCTCATCTTTCTTCACAGCCTCCTGAAGCAGTAAACAAATATCACAACGATACCACATACAACACTAATAACATAACTGGGAGTTAAGTGAAAAATCTGAAGTGTGTGTGTTGCTCCAGATATTCATAACTGTATTTGGATTTAAACCCAGAGAGAGAGAGAGAGAGAGTGAGCTCTAGGAGTGGTCTGTGAATTCTGGCTCTAAATAGTTCTTTAACCTCATCACTTGAGTTAATGCATTCCAAGTGAAGATATGCACAGGACTGTTTTCAATCTCTCACAAGTCTGTCTGTAATACTTTCTAATCAATTTAGTTGGCTCAATTTCCCAAAATATAAATAAACTAGCTCATTTTAAACCACGGTGATCCTGACCAGGCAGTTACTAAGGAATGCCACATGTTCATGGTCATGGATGCAGTCTATTTGTTCCATAACCTTTATATGTGACTGCTTTCTTGCTCACAAAATAACATGCCTCCTGTATACATCTAGAACACATTATCGGTTCATTCCAAATAATGTATTCAGTTACATCTCTAGCATAATTGTGGGCATATCCCATTAGACAACAACCCAAAACAAGGCATAAATTACATATCTCCAGGCCTGGTTTTAGCAACAACATGTGAAAATGTGAAGGCCTAGATGAGCTAAAAAGCTTTTCAAAGCATATGGAAGAGTTTGGAGGTGGTTATAAATAGGCATACATTTGTTCAAAAATATTTCCACATTCAAAAAAGAAAATGCAAACCTTTAGAATCATATTTTGGGCCCCCCACACATTAACTTAATACCGACTACCCTTGTTACAATGACAAAACATCTGAAATCCCACACTCTCCAGGTCTTCTTGCTATAAATTAAGATGTGTTTATCTTCTTGGCATGTAAACTGTGGCACTCAACCCTGTATATAGTATGCCACTGTGGATCCGGCACTTCAGCATCATATGCTGTAAATCTAAATGAACACAACAGATCCAATCATTCTGGGACAATCATACTTCAATTTTCATACAGTTTATGGACCCATAGGACATACAGATATTGGGGAAAGTGGAGTTACCCCTTAAATCAATGCTCCCAGGCCCACTCTGACCCAGAGTGGTAGCACCTGCCTGGGTTCCAGCCATGGGTTAAATAGTGCATCACCAATAAGGCGGTGGCAGTAGGGCACTTTTTGGTGCAATGTTGCAGATGAACCCAACAGGGTCAATGGCACACCACCAGATGGCATGAGGAAGAGCCACTCAAATGGCCAACAGATGGCATCACTCAGCAAGTCAGGCATCACTGCGGGGCAGCTTTCATACCCTTCAGGTTTGTGGCATTTTTTGTGCACCACTTGACATCAGGTCTGGCGGTCCAGAGAGACAGCACAATGAGGGTACGACATTGTTTTTCTTACCTTACTGTGCAAGGCGCTTCATTAGGAAAGGAAGTCCGTGGCGATGGAGTAAATGTGACGGCAGCAGGCCTGAGAAGCTGGAAGTTGCTAGCAGGAACTTTACACACAGGCAGCTCGCATTTGATGGTTGCAGCCTAGCTGAAGCTCTGGGCAACAGCAGGATGAGGCAGCATTGCAGGCATCCAGGCAACCCTATTTAGGGAGAGCACTGCCTGTCCTGGAAAGGGAAGCCCCTAGAAAAGGTTGGATAAAGAAAGCTTACCCAGTCCCTTACCTGGCTGGCTCACTGCAGGTCTCCATAATAGCGGAAGAAAGATGAAGAATATGAAATTGATAGTTGGGACTTGGAATGTCCGCACCATGTTGGACAATGATAAGAGACCCGAGCATAGAACAGCTCTGATCGTGGAGGAACTAGATCACTACAAAAATCGACATTGCTGCACTCCAAGAGACAAGACTTGAAGGCCAAAGACAAGTGCAAGTGAGTGAATACACCTTTTTCTGGAGTGGGAATATGGACAGAAGGAACCCCCCCGCAGGCATTGCTTTTGCCATTTCGAATAACCGGCAAACTGCCATCAATACCAGTGGGAATATCTGAGCAAATCATAAGTTTGTGTGTACCCACAGGGAATGATCGTTACCTAAATCTGATCAATGTGTATGCACCTACCATCACTTATCCTGATGAAGAAAAAGAAGCCTTCAGTCACGAATTACCTGATGTGGTAAACAGGGTACCTTAAGTAGAGAAGCTTCTGCTCCTGGGAGATTTCAATGCAAGAGTAGGGAATGATCATGTAACATACGAAGGTACAATTGGGAAATAGGAACGCAAATTATGAACTCGTGCTCAACTTTTGTACTCAACGTGAACTATGAATCACTAATTGCATCAATTTTGCCAACCAGAAAAATTACTTCACCTGGTGCCACCCAAGATCTGTGGGTACACATACACTTCCATCTCCTTGATTATGTCGTGACTCTCAGATCCAAGATGAAAGAGATTCTGTCAGCAAAGGTAATGCGAAAAGCTGAATGCTCAACAGACCACTATATGGTCCAATCAAAGCAGAGACTCAGACTTATTTGCTAGATGCAAGAGAGCAGCCTCCACAACAAATAAGAAACTAGACAGACAAGTTGAAGAATAATGAGACAAACTACATTACTACTATTCCAAGCTATTATAACTGCTCTACAGGTAAAACACCCCTGATCAAGAAGCCACAGAAAACGTTGAGACATGTGGCAACAGCTGAAAGATTGTGTACGCAACTGCAAGTGATGGACAGTAGAAGAAAAGTACATCAGACTGGTTTCAAGAACAGGCCGATTCTATCCAATCTTTGTTAGAAGAAAAACACAAAGTTTACAACCTACATCTAAGCAAGAACTCCAAATAGAAGCATGAAAGCTTTCAAAGATATTTAAGCGAAAGTGCAATGAGAAATCAAAAGCCATGAAAGACAGATGGTGGTGCAAGAAAGCCGAGGAACTATAGGAACTGCCAGACAGGAAGGACTATGAGGGATTATTTGCCAGACTGAAGACTCTCTATGGACCAAGAAGCAACGTAGTGGCACCAGTGAAAAGTGCTGTAGGAAGTATACTCCACACAAATCTGGAAGACATAAAAAGAAGGTAGAAGGAGCATTTCTCCAATCTCCAAACCAGCAAGGGTCAGTCAATCCTGAGGCATGTCACTGGCTTGAGAGGAGACCAACAAAAGATGTGCACACCCCCATCACATCAGAAGAGCTTGAGAAAGTACTCAAGGATACTAGATGTAGCAAAGCACCTGGCCAAGACAGCATCCCAGCTGACGTGTTGAAGTGAGATAGCCCAAGCCTAACAGCTGCATGCTTAAAACTTTACAATGCATGTTGGGAGAACAGGTGTCTTCCCCAAGACTTCAAAAGATACACCAATTGTGACCATCTACAAAAAGAAAAGGAGCAAATATGCCATGGTGGTTTCCATAGCTCTGCTTTCCACTGCAGGCAAGATTCTGGCCAAGATAGTTCTAAACCGAATTAAAAAAAATCTCAGATGATGTACTTCTAGAAAGTCAGTGCAGTTTCAGGGCTAGCAGATCATATCTGAGGTAGATCTTCACCCTGAGACAATTCCAAGAGAAAGGCATCGAGCAATGTCAACCTCTGTACATGGCTTTTGTTGACTTCTCAAAAGCCTTTGACACCATTGACCGAGACGCTTTGGAAGATACTAGAAGTGTATAGATGCCAGAAAGACTGATACAGCTTATTAAGCTCTTTCATGAGAACATGTCTGGGAAAGTTTTGATCAGAGGAGACATTAGTGAAGCTTTTCCTGTCAATCATGTTGTCAAACAGGGATGTGTTCTTGCTCCGACATTATTTATACTTGACCTTACAGCAGTTCTAGAGACTATGGGCACTAACCTAGATAAAGGAATCTACATCAGGACTCGATCGGAAGGCAAACTCTTCAATCTTGCCAGACTCAAGCCCTCAACCAAAACAGCAAATTTGCATGCGAGAACTGCTGCACACAGACGACTACATTTGTCGCAACAGATGTGGATGACATGCAGGAACTCCATCGCTTTGTCACAGCTGCATCCCTCTTTGGATTGAAAAAATCAATACCATGAAAACAAAAAACTCCTGTACCAACCCTCATCTGAGCCACAGGCAATGTCAGTGTTGTTTTGGTCAGTGGAACACCTCTTAGGAGTTCTGAGAGTTATTTACTTAGGAAGTGCAGTTACAGACAAACTCAGACTTGGAGGCAGACCACCTGATTCAAGCTGCCATCAAAGCCTTGGGTGCATTACAAAAGCAACTACAGTGGTGCTTGAAAGTTTGTGAACCCTTTAGAATTTTCTATATTTCTGCATAAAATGTGACCTAAAACATCATCAGATTTCCACACAGGTCCTAAAAGTAGATAAAGAGACCCAATTAAATAAAATCAAACAAAAATATTATACTTGGTCATTTATTTATTGAAGAAAATGATCCAGCATTACACATCAGTGAGTGGCAAAAGTATGTGAACCTTTGCTTTCAGTATCTGTTGTGATCTTCCTACAGCAAGAACTGCAACTAAACGTTTCCACTAACTGTGGATCAGTGCTGCACATCGGCTTAGAGGAATTTTAGCACAGAACAGCTTCAACTCTGGGATGTTGGTGGGTTTCCTCACATGAACTGTTCAAGACTTTGACTTCATTCCAAAACATTAACTTTACTGTTCTTTAACCAGTCTTTGATAGAATGACTTGTGTGCCGAGTGTCACTGTCTTGCTGAATGATCCACTTTTTCTGAAGATTCAGTTCACGGACAGATGCCAAGTTCTTTTAGAATTTGCTGAAATATTTCATTGGTCCATCAGTAATGGAAAGCCGTCCTCTCCCAGATGCAGCAAAACAGATCCAGTTCATGATACTACCACCACCACGTTTCACAGATGGGATAAGGTTCTTATGCTGGAATGTAATGTTTTCCTTTCTCCAAAAACATAATGCTTCTTATTTAAACCAAAAAGTTCTATTTGGTCTCATCTGACCACAAAATGTTTCCAGTTGCCTTCTGGTGTGTCCACGTGACCTTTAGCAATCTGTAGACAGGCAGCCATGTTGTTCTTGGAGAGCAGTAGCTTTCCTCTTCTAACCCTGCCATGCACACCGTTATTGTTCAGTGTTCTCCTGATGGTGGACTCATAAACATTAACATTCGCCAATGTGAGAGAGGCCTTCAGTTGCTCAGAAGTTACCCAGAGTTCCTTTGTAACCTTGTGGACTAGTACACGCCTTGCTCTTGGAGTGATCTTTGTTAGTCATCCACTCATGGGAAGAGTAACAATGGTCTTGAATTTCCTCCATCTGTCCGTCTGTGTACTGATGGAGTCCAAACACTATAGAGATCGTTTTGTTGTTGTTGTTGTTTTTTTTTTACCTTTTCCAGCCTGATGAGCATCAACACCTCCTCAGAAATCTCTTTTGTTCGTGAAGTGATACATTTCCAGAAACATGTTTTCTGAAGATCAGACTTTTGATCTTTTGAGACGCTGTTCTTTAAAGGTAGACTGACTTCCAGATTTTTCAGGTTTAGGTCATAAAAAGAAATTTTCCCTGACACTCTGTTTTTGTTTAATGGACCAAAAGCTACCAAATTTGAATCACAGACTTCCAAATTTATTAGGTTTTTTTTTAAATAGAACAATTAATGAATTTAAGGCCATGTGGCTCTAAATTCTCCACTATTATTTCTTGCTTCACCATGACGTAATGCAAGATACTACGTCATGCATCACGTGGTGGGCTTTCCCCGTTCGCGCAAGGGATTGTGGGATACAAATTTGAAACAGGAGAGAAAAACGGAGAACACAAATGAAACGTGAAAGACCGACTACAGTAACAGAAAGCGAGAAGAAAAGATGTTATGTTGTGAAGGAAAGGAAACGCAGGACCAAACTAATAAATATCGGCGGTCAGCGAGCACCTCAGTGTGATCAGCTGGTCATTTAGTGACAGAATGATGTAACTGTCAGTGCACGGTCAAACGTAAACCTGCGCATGTGCACATGGACATCCTCTGTCTGCTTGACTGCGTGACGTGAGCGACTTCATGAACATTATTTGCTCGGGAATCCCCTCAAATTAAATAACTTCCCAGTCACAGAATGGCCTGATATTCTGTGAGATATTACAGAAATAAACATGTATCATAATGATCAAATTTCAGAGAGAACTAAATTTCACCGATTTTATGAAATCGAAAGGCCGTCTAGCTTTAAAACCCACAGTGGCATAGTTTATTTTATAAATTGAGCCAGGTATGGATTTACAGATTCACCACAAATGATGGCTATTTTCTTACAACACAAAATTTATTTTGATGAGTGATGGCTCATTTTATCAACACAGGAAATATTTGGTGTAAAAATTAAAGAAAAGAGCATAACCTCTGTTGCACCTTTGATATTGCCCTGATATACTAATTCCAGAGAGAATCCTCATGGAACAGACTGAAAGATTCTGGAGGGTTTTTGATATTTTTTTAACCAGCATATAATGTATTGTATAACCTCTCATCAATATCATCAACTTAAATAAGTAAAATATAGAGCAGTACAGCCCTCTGGGTCATGTATTTTCTGTACTTTTCAAGCACAGAATAAATGATAGAATGAGTACTTGCAGCAAAAACACAGTAGGGGAGAGTGGGGTGAGATGTGCCAGCGGGGAAGTTGTGTCACCCCCTGTTTCTAGGGAACCATAGAAGAAATTGGTCATGTGACCACACATTTTTGAAGAGTCAGCCATTTTACTCATCCTGCAAAGAAGAGAGCCTCATTACATGAGAGGTAAGCACATTTAGGTTAAAAAAACTTAACTATGATTAAGGTTTTTTGATTGTTGTGTCTGAACAGTTATAGACAAGTTTGAAAACATTTCATACATGTTTTAGTGCTTTGGTAAGCTACACTCTGAGTCTATACAGCTAGCTTGATGTTAGCTTAAACCTGCTGGATGATGCATTTTTTCCAAAATGGTAGGGTTGGGGTGATTTGTGCCAAAGGGCCTGGGTTAAGTTGTGCCAGTGGCACAACTCACCCCCACTTATGAATATTTTAAATATATTATTTTATTTTAATTGTACATTGTATTCTTACATTTTATCACTAAAACTATGTGACATTCTAAATTTTAGACCAAAAATAGAAATAGACCATCATGCCACGGAGTTATAAGAGGAAGACAGGCAGGGCTTCCACTTCTCTAGAGGAGATGGACAGAGCAGTGAAAGAGGTGGAGAAGGGGAAGTCCTTTGGTCAGGTGGCGAGGAAGATGAACATATGCAGGATGTCATTAAAACGATACATGGAGAAGAAAAAGATAGATGGAAAAGAAATAAGGCCAGGATATAAAAGAACTGGACTTGCCAATCAAGTCTTTGACGAACATATGGAGAAAGAGCTGGCAGAACATATAAAAGCACAAGCAGCAATGTTTCACGGTCTAAGTCCCATGAAATACCATGAACTAGCTTTTGAGTATGTGTAACAGAGTTAAAATGAACCCTATTTAGATAAAGAGACTTCTTCCAAAATTACTGTGTATTCATGATATTGATCTCTATTTTTCTATCTTGCTGATTCTTACGTTATAAAGGTTTTCATGTCGTACCCATTCACTACCAGTTAAATAAGAGGCTTCGCGACTGCAATTGTAAATTACTTTTATTTCTGTGTATTTTTGAGCTCTTGCGCTTTCCGTGCCTCTCCAGTCAGAGCTCTAGTCTGCTGGAGGTAAACTGGGTCTTGGAGAGCTCTGTGTATAACTTTATATTTTTAACAAAAGAGCTCATGCCATTGTAAAACTTTGAATGCATATGTGTCCGTAAAAGTTGTTTAACTGATATCTTTGGAAAATAGCACTGTAGAAGTGACAAGACTATGTTTTATCTAAGATACTTGCCTTTTTGGAGGGAAACACGTTATGTTACCAATGCGCAATGGCGAGAACGCTTGCTTTCTTTTGATTTTATTTTTACGTTTCTCTGTAGATGTGATGCAGTCGCGATCGCCATTCTCACGAAGTGAATGTTTTATTTTGTGAATGCAGAGAAATAAAAACACAGTGAGGTACTCTGGAGTCGGCCCATCTTTTAATCGCCATATCCGAACAGCAGTAGCAACACAACCGTCACATGCGCAGTAGCTCAGTTTTTAGCAAGACTAATTCCACTAACTCCAGAAGCAAACTGCCCTTGTGGTTCAGACCATAAGGAAGTAGAACTGTAGGTTATGCATGTAACTGTGGTTCAATGAGGTGCTGAGAGGCACAAGGCTATCTGGAACACACTTATTCATGAAAATGGAAAATAGTTTTGTCATAATTGGTATCACAATGATAGCACATGCAAATCACTGCTCTTTTGAGTTCATCCTCAATTTAGACCAAGTTGTACTGCATCAGGCTGAACTACCTACTATGATACTGACTTCAGTATTTTTATGGGATAGTTCTGACACTTTTGCATTTGGTCTTTCAACAAGTTGCACTGTTGTGAGAAATTAACCATGCATTAACTGTGATTATAATGGCTCTAGCTTACCACGGACTCACTCTTCTCCTTTGAAGGATCCATGCTTGCAAGATTTGAATGACTCTGTTTCAGGTGGCTTCTTTTTTTACTTAGAACTTGTTTTAGTTCTGCATGAAGTTTCTCCTTCTGAACCTGAAATACATTGTGCAGTATTCTAAATGGGCTTGTGTGACAACTGGCAAGTCTTGGGCCTGGTCCACACTGACACAGGAAATTGTGATGGGGGGGCACATACTAGCATTTTCAATCAGTCTCCCAACTCATTCCTTTTCACAATGTAAAGATACTGGGTATATGCAGTGGGTGCCCATGACCTTTACATAATTTCTGCCATTTTAATTTATTTTAACTACTTTAAAAAATACTTTGCATACCCAAGTGCTGCTCATATTTTACACAAATCAGTTAAATGTGAAATGAAAATGTAATACAGAAAACAGCTTCCAAGTAAGTTTAGCAGTCTTCAAATTGTGATCACATGGCAATCAAACACCAGTATTTTCACAAACTGATGTTTTCTGTTATCCACATTACAATATTAAAATGGCATTTTCCAATTTATCTCCTTTGGAGAATGGTTTTGAGGAGATGTATAGTTGGTGGTCAAAAACAGTGTGAATGGAAAGGGAAAATGTATAAGAACAGATTCATTTAAAATGTACCTGTGTTAGTGTGAACTATGCCTTTCTAATGAACTAAAAAATATGCAAGAGACATTAATACTGAATTTGATGACATAACCATGATACCTTTAAGTGACATCAGAATTTTTTCACTAATTTGTACTACTTTGCGCTGTTTGTTATCTATTAAAATGTTGTGGAAATATTTAGTTATAGTAGAATTTCAGATTCTTATAACTGGCACTCACAACTCTTTCTGAGCTGTCGTAATCTTCTGTGGAGATGCAGAGGCGCTGGCTGATTTGAGGAACAGAGGGAGGCCTATCCCATGGAGGTGACTGACTTTTGTCTTTTACCTGCTCATACAAAGGCACAACAGATAATAGATGTTCTAGTATAATGCATGTAGATCACACACCAGACAGAATTTTTGTTCTATTCCAATTTCTAAACAAGATGGAGTACTCAGTGTTGCTCAGTTGTGTTAGGCACAAGAGTAGAACCAAAATATAGCTAATAGCTGACTTAAGAACTGAGTACTTGAGTACTGATCACTGTATATGGATTATAAAGAGTATATAAAACCTTTCTGACTTGTGGCATGACAGATATAGCAAATGTTTATTGTGTATTTATTATGATGATACTTTACTAGCAGTATGGTGCAGCACACATCACATAATGGCTAATGAAATAACAGGTGTGCAAACTCACAGGTGGATTAGAATGGCTGTCCTCCAATTCTCTGTCTGAGTCTGAAAACAAAGCAATTCATATAAAGATATACAGTATGCTCAGTAGTAAATAATATCAGTACTACAGAGGAAGAACAGCTGGAGTTTTGCTGCAGCTAATGGGGATCCGAATAAAACAAACAAACAGAACCACAAAAAAAGGTTTCATTGATCTACAAGTATTTCAACTAATTTGAATTATGTGATTTTGTTTGATCATCTTAGTGCAAAAAAACATATGAACCTCATTTCCAGAAAAGTTGGGATATTTTCCAAAATGCAATTAAAAAAAAAAAATCTATGATGTTTTGATTCACGTAAACCTTTATTCAATTGACAAAAGTACAAAGAAAAGATTTTCAATAGTTTTACTGACCAACTTAATTGTATTTTGTAAATATAAACAAAGTATGAATTTGATGCCTGCAACACACTCAAAGTTGGGACAGAGGCATTATTTCCATTGTGTTACACCACCTTTCTTTTTAATCACACTTTTTAATCATATAGGAACTGAAGATACTAATTGTTGCAGTTTTGCAGTTGGAATTTTTGTCCATTCTTGCTTGATACAAGACTTCAGCTGTTTAGCAGTCCGTGGTCGCCATTGTCTGATTCTTCTCTTCATGATGCACCATACATTCTCAATAGGAGACAGCTCTGGACTGGCATCAGGCCAGCCAATCACACACTCTGTGTTTACAAAGCCACACTATCATAGCCTGTGCAGAATGTGGCCTGGTGTTGTCCTGCTGAAATAAGCATGGACTTCCCAGGAAGAGACGTTGCCTTGATAAATACCGGTATGTCTCTCTAAAATCCCAATATGCCTCAATATAATCAATGGTACCATCACACACATGCAACTCACTCATGCTGTAGGCACTGATGCCCCCATACTATCACAGATGCTGGCTTTTGCACCTTTCTTTGATAACAAGCTGGATGGTGATGTTCACCTTTGGCATGGAGAACTCAACATCTGGTTTTCCCAAAAACAAACTGAAATGTGGACTTATTTGACCACAGCACATGTTTCTATTGTCTTTCAGTCCATCTGAGATGAGTTCGGGCCCAGAGAAATCAGTGGCATTTCTGCATAGAATTGATTAATGGCTTCCTCCTTGCGTAATACAGTTTCAGTTTGCATTTCTTTTTTTTTGTAATTTACATTTTTATTGATATTTCTTTCTTCCTTAAAGCACAAGTATGGTACACAAAAGGAAAAAA
>JAOANJ010000027.1:17117989-17129617 GCA_026413345.1 Ariopsis seemanni
TACCTTCCCTGAATCCGCCCTCCGGTCACAGACCGACGCTTGACCATGCCCCCGCTGCCACAGTGAGATGTAAACAAACCTTTGGAAATTGAGCAAAACAGTATATTTAACCATTTTATTCAATTTTAGGGTGCAAATTAGGCACTAGGAAGATTGAATTTGTTTTTTGGGTCGTTCTTCTAGACAATAAAGTTGATATTCTACGTTTCACCTCCAACCATTGCCTATGGCCTTTAATCTTTTCTTGGCCCACAGCCATGGGACATGTTGCTGATAAAGAGACGGTTTCTATTCTCCTCCCTTTTGTGTTGTAGATGTAGAGGCTTTGTATCCTATACTTATTTATTTAATGAAGGAGTATTGTGTAACCAGGAGCCCTCAGAGAGAGCCTGCTGCTCATTAGATGTCTAAGGCAAGTATTTACATGTTTGTTCCAGATAGTGACACAAATGGGTTTGTCACAATATGGAAAGCAAGTGACATAACAGTTTTCATATTCTCGATATACAGTGAATGTCAGTTTGGCTCAGATTTGCTTTTGAATTTTTTTTTTTTGTGCAAAGGCACTTGCAATTCCAATTGCAATTTCCTGAAATCCGGTAAAAGGGTTTATTGGACTGAAAAAAACAACAACCCACATATACACACAAGTGAAAACTTCTCCACCCAAAGTCTCCTTCCTGCTTCTGCCGTCTTGGCATTTTCACTGATTTTGAAAGTTCACATGAAAGCATCATGATAACAGTAAATTTCAACTATGCTTTTTTGTTCATAATCAGGGAAAGGAGATACAGAAGATAACAGACAGTGCCAGTCAAAAGCTTTCAAACAACCTATATTTTAGCATTTTATGTTGAAACGACTTCAGAAACAACCAAACTTTTTAAGATCTAATCAAGGAATTGAGAAATGCTTTTCCCCCTTAAAGTCAGAAACGACTGAACAAATTAGACCTAATCTAACTGGTCAAGAGCTTTATCAGTGTAATTAGGCACTTTTAGCACACCACTTACAATATTTATATTTTATAGATAATACTAGCTCTGTCTATGAGTCTTTTTATCTTTAGGCTCAACGGGTTTTCTCTCCAAGCGTGGTTGCGTTTAATAAAACACTTAATTAAAGTCGTGTTAGGATCTGAAAGTGACCAGTTAGTACATTCTGTGAAGACTTATGTTTCCTTATTACATCGCTCTTCCATATCATTTAGTTTTATTTGGGGAAGCCATGATCTAATGGTTAGAAGAGCAGCTTTGGGACCAAAAGGTCACTGGTTCAATTCCCTGGACCAGCAGGACTGGCTGAAGCGGCCTTGAGCAAGGCACTTACTGTAACCCCCAACTGCTCCCCAGGCTGCTCTTGGTATTTTGTACGTCGCTCTGGATATGAGTGGCTGCTAAATATAATATTTAGTTTGGTCCAGAGAAATAGTGATTACACTGTATTAATACATACAAAACTTAGTGTATGGAAGTGTATACCTATTTATTGCAATAGTATAGTTTCTATGATCTAATGAGATAAAGATTTTTTTTTTGCAGGGGTAGAGGCAACAAAACTGAAAGTGCAGACTACTGAGTTTACTCAAGAGCTTCTTTATAACTACCAATCCAAGCTTCAGTGACAACACAATGCGCACAGCTGAGCGCTTAGCCAGAGTTTGCCTTTTTTGACTGAAGGCTCGAAGGAGGCTCCTTGTGTGGCAAGAGTGATCACACAGTTAATATTCAAAGGCTAGTGCCTTGTAAAGGAAGTCCTCTAAAAGAACCTGACAAAGCGTGTCCAGCACACAATGGGGCATCACTAAATAGGCTGTATATATAGCAAAGAAAAAGAGGGCTTTAGCACTGTCGTCATGTATACAGTCTATGGAGGTTCGGTTTACATTGGCCACACCCCTTTCCCAGCTTCCCCCCTTTTCAGACCTGGAAGAACAATAGAACAGAGCAAACTTTAGGTTTCAGTCTCAGTAATGAAAGTTTCAGGGGGTACACTAGTGTCTATGAGTAATAAAATCTAATCACTGAGATTCCTTAATAGTTTTGATGGTTCCACCAAAGTGGAGAACATGGGAAATAGGCCAGTTGTAAGAAAATGGGTGAAAATGACTGCAAATACAAAGGGAAAATACGCAAAAGTAAAAAAAGATGTGGTTGACAGCACCATGGAAAATGCATAAGCTGCCAGTTAGATCATTGCACACAACTTAATAATGACATGATGAGGTGAACCCTATGTGTTAATTGGAAATCCACAACATTGTGTATTGCTGGGCCCCTCCATTAGCTGCCCTATTCAGAAGCAAGTAAGTATGGAAAGAAAGAACCTCCTGTGATATAATAGGGGGATTATACCAAGATTGTTGGTGTTAAATGAAAACTGCAGAAAAAAAAGTTTGAAAAATGAAGTATATGACAGGATGAAGAAAGGGTGGAAGTGGGCTATCAGCATACCATTAACATACTGTGGACCCAGGACTGGTACATGCTTACTATTGAAGCACTGGCTTAAGATTAATTAATTAATGCCAAGTTTGAAATTTGTGCAAGTGTGTAGAACATTATTTTGAAAAATATCCCATGGCACAGTTTAGTGCTTTAACACACCTGAAAAAGAGGTTAAGCTGATTACACTAACATGACTACAGCATGGGGGTGGCATGGTGGTGTAGTGGTTAGCACTGGCACCTCACAGCAAGAAGGTCCTGGGCTCGAGCCCAGCGGCCAGCGAGGTTCTTTCTGTGTGGAGTTTGCATGTTCTCCCCATGTCTGCGTGGGTTTCCTCCACAGTCCAAAGACATCCAGGTTAGGTTAACTGGTGGCTCTAAATCGACCGTAGGTGTGAATGGTTGTTTGTCTCTCTGTCAGCCCTGTGATGACTTGTGCAGGGTATACCCTGCCTCTTGCCCATAGTCAGCTTGCCTGCGACCCTGTAGAACAGACTGCATTTTCCATATGCTATAGATGATGGATGGATGGATGGACTACAGCATGGGATCTGGCAGTTTATATATGACAACGTAATATAACTACTTTCAGGGCTTTGAATGATTTAAATAATATCAAATGTCTTTTACAAATATTTTCATACTATGTGTGCACATATAAGTTGTGTGAATGTACTTCCATTTAACTGAATTGCGAGTTTCTTCAACCCTTTGATGATATAGAATACCATGGTCCAATACTCTCTCTATTTATCCTACATGAATACTTGAAAATGAACGAAAACACAAACAGGTCCCTAATTTTAGAGGTGGGGGATCTATGTGCTCTTTTACACATAAAGCCTAGCCTCTCATTCATGTTTGATCTGTCGCTTCATTTAACAGACTCATTCACACATACACTCTGTTGCCTTGGCCATTTTGACCTCATTACTCCTCTTTTTTTCCAATAGCCGCTGCATGCCAAGTGGTGATGTCATCCTTCACTGTGCCATTGGCAAGATGTTTTGTATTGGGGGCA
The DNA here is from genome assembly GCA_026413345.1 of Ariopsis seemanni. Lineage (NCBI taxonomy): Eukaryota > Metazoa > Chordata > Actinopteri > Siluriformes > Ariidae > Ariopsis > Ariopsis seemanni. The sequence goes on from JAOANJ010000027.1 coordinate 17,121,457, forward strand.
TATTTGGGGGAAAGCATCCGGGAGGAGGACCACAGCAGGGGACTGTGGGGGACCAGTGATTGTCATCAGTGTTGATGGTCTAGTTTGGGAAAACAGAAATTAGAAACCAATTCACTCCCATTCCCCAACCCCCATTTTTGGTAGTTCCACAAACTTTAAGATTGAAAGGAAGACATGAGGAAATGTAAGGCAGGTCTTGAATGACCATTAGTGGTCTAAGCTCTATCTTTCTTGCTTTTTCTTGCTTCCAGGGCCTTTCATTCAGCTAACCTTATCCAATCTCCATTCACCAGGACTAAAGTGTTGCATAACAATACAGTTTGCCTTTGACTCAAGCCACCAAGATGTTGGTTAAACAAGCCACTGTGTGTCTGTGCTACGTCACATTACATCAGCTTGTGCTGGCACATCGGACATGACACTGGTCTTCCCTATACATTACTGTAGTTTCAAAAAACAGTTGATCCAACTTTCTACCAATTATTATTTTCATTAAGTGACCCATACAAAGGTAAGTATTCACACTAAATTTGGTGAACCTTCCTACCCTGGTACCAAGATCACCAAGTGGGAATTCGTGCTAAAGTTCCAACTTTATAATCTTATACAGTCCATTGACCGGTCAAAGGCAATAGTCACTTCACTTGTGTCAGGCAACCCTGATAGCACATATACATACAGCAGCATGACGTGCATAATCACAACAATGTAGCATGCACCTTTTTTTTTTTTTTTTTTTGTTAATTTGGAAGATATCAGTCCAACATCATTTATTTTAAAGATTCCGTTCTTGTTTCCTGCTTGCAACTTTCCTCACTTGACTAACTGACACATTCTAATGTTTTGAGGTGCTGATTTGCTGGTAACACACATTTGACTACAGTGAGCAAGTGAGTAAATTTTCCAGCTTGTTTAAGCTATAAGAAGTAAAAGGAAAAAAAATCCTTGTACTTTCATGGGTACCAGTATTTACAGTTATGGCATTTGGCAGATGTTCTTATCCAGAAAGACTTACATTTATCTCATTTATACATCTGAGGAGTTGAGGACCTTGCTCAAGGGCCCAGCAGTGGCAGCTTGGTGGTGCTTTGATTTGAACTCATGACCTTCCGATTGGAAGTCCAGCTGCCAGTGTATGATAGGAAACTAACACCTGTACATAATGTAGATCAGGATTCTATACTAAACTGGTGAAGAAGTGACAACTGATCACCACATTTTTAAAAACTGCCCTTGTGCATGCATAAATCTCAATCACATTTTCAATCCACATTGACACAATTTAGCTTTCACATGCCCAAAGTGAGATATTAGAAGAGGAAATGGGTTCACAACAGTGTTGTGTGGTTTGAGTCAATAAAATCAGTGACAGTGCTGGGTGTGGGGTTTGGGTCAAGTTCTTTTGCTTTTGTGAAAGTGTGTAGACACGCTCTCTCCACCAAAAAAGAGCTCCAGTGTGCTTGGCACAGCCAGAAAGGGAAAATGCACAAAGGGAGGGGTGACCAGTGTTGGCAGGGTAGCGCTGGTCAGCATGAAGTGAAAACTGGACATGTTGTTGCCAGGTTGCTTTGTCTGGGCCAGAGTAAATAAGAGACCATGCTTTGTTTAACAAAAAGACACTCTCAATAAAGCCACTACCCTGTCCAAATTACACTTATTAACTATTAACCCCACGCCCCACCCCCACACATACAAACACACTGATTTTTTTCCCCTTTTTGCTTTCCTAAAACCTGTGAATTCATGTTTATAAAGACTCAAAACATCAGGGAAAAGTACTGTCTGGTATTCAATATGGAGCTAAACTACATTTCCCTGAGACATATACTGAGTCTCTTTCTGGTGGGGTAAAAAACAGAACTGAATCTCTAACTTGCCAGTCAGTTTGCTTTCCTTCCAACACCACATGATATTCCTATCTGTTTTCAGTCTACTGTTTGTGTGGCCCCTGATGGTGGAAAATATGAGAAAAAAAAAGTGAAACTAGAGCAGAGACCCTCCTGCAGGTCTGTGGCCTCACGTTCATCTTGCCCTCTGTGCACATTCAAATACATCAACACTGCTCTTACTCTCTAAAGTTTCTCCTTGTCAGGCTGAGGAATGGACAGAAAGTCCCTCACTCGGCATGTCAAAATAATATACAGACACAAAAGATGGATGTTCTAGAATAAGAAACATCTCACACATTTTCTTTTCTCAGACAAAAATCCCAGCCTAAAGCTTTCATTAGTTAGAACCCGAAATACGATTGCTCTGTGTATCATCATCATTAGATAAAGTGTAAAGAGGGCCAATGTGTGATTTGTAGCAGTTTATCAGACTGAAGCAAAGCTGCCCCAGCTGGTATCACTTTAAACAAAGCCATATGTCCTTGTTTACATGTGCACACACAACACTCTTTCATCTATCTGATGTGAAAAGCAAGCGTTGGTCCAGCATAATCAGATACAAGAGGTTAGCAAAGATCCAGCTCTGGTCAAACTTAGCTAAAAACCCAGGATTCCAAGGCAAAAGCAGGGTCAAAGTTTAACTCTCAGCAGTTTCAGATGATTACAGATGGCCTACATTTTCAGAGAGGTTATTTATCAAGCCCAACTCGTGGTGCTGTGTAAATGTTGTTCTTGATGAGCTTCAACCAGAAATAGACCCATCAGGGCCTGCCTCCTTTTCACATTCTCCCTCGCACATTCTCTGGATGGGTCACAGAAAGGAAGTCAGCAGGAGACATGGGAGGTGTTGATCACGATCATCCTGTTGTTGATGGTCCACACCTGTCTGTTGATGGTAAAAAGAGTCAGACGGGTTAGTATATGACAAGCTTACAACGTGGCATATTGATAGTGTTGATGGGATTTTCTTTATTTAGAAAATCCAGTGCTAACAAGTGCAGACCAGTGACAAAGTTAATGGAAACCATTTAATCATAAAAAGGCTTTGCAAAGTATTAGCAAAATTAGCATTTTTCAGTAATTATGTGAGTTGCTGTATTTACACTTTCCATATGGAACCAGTGTCTTTTTTGGGTCACATGTCTTTTATTATGACCTGTGGTAAAATAATGTCTAGACATTGCTTTAGTTATATTGCTAAAACTTCCATTAACAAAATATTCAAATAACTTGGCACACCAGTAAACCTAACCTATAAAACAAAGGTATGCCCTCTGATGTGGTGGCAAACAGGAGGAATTGTCTGCAGGTTTCACCCAGGCTGATGATATTGTTCCTCAAAATGGCCACATGGAACACACAAGACTACAAACTTCAGACAGATACATTGGATGAAAATTAAAAACAACTTAAAATTAGTCTCAGAATTAAGTAACAACTATTTCGAAAAGCAATATGTGTGATAGTCTTTACAGTCATTACACTGTGCAAAATACCCCAGAATCAAGAGATGGTTTTGCCCAGATATTTCAAACTATGATCCATATATGATGAAATCAATTTTGGGTACTCTCCGATCATGGCATTTAAACAAAAATAAATAAATAATTGTCAGATATGCTCCAGACATTATCCAGATTCTTGCAAGAATTTAAAAAAATATATCTCTGGATTCTTGGGGTTTTGGCACAGTCTTAGCTCTCTGATGAGTAACCACTAACACTACAAACATTGGAAACTAGACTTAATGCCTGGTCTTTTATTACCAAGTCAAAGCTCAGGCAATTTCACACAGAATAAACAGACTCCTCTGATTGATTAGAAAGTGAAGTCTGAACAACTTGACACCAATTCTGAAGTCCAGAACATTAAAAAAAGGGTTTGTTTCGTAAAACTTTCAGCTGGGGTCAGTTACAGACAACTCCATCCATTATCTGTAGCTGCTTATTCCGGGCAGGGTCACAGGCAAGCTAGAGCCTATCCCAGTATGGGCAAGAGGCAGGCTACACCCTGGACAAGTCACCAGGTCATTGCAGGGCTAACACATAGAAACAAGCAACCATTCACACCTACAGTCAATTTAGAGCCACCAATTAGCCTAACCTGCATGTCTATGGACTGTGGAGGAAACCGGAACACCCAGAGGAAACCCACACAGACAGAATATGCAAACTCCACACAGAAATGCCCTCATCAGCCTCTGGGCTCAAACCCAGGACCTTCTTGCTGTGAGGTGATAGTGCTAACCACTACACCATCATGCCACCCCAGACAACACCAGTGAAATGAAAATTAGAGAACATACACAATATTAAAGGCATGGCCTGTATGGGCACAGGTCATGCTTGATTCATGCTTGAGTACTCCCATATATCCCTATTGCAGTGCAACCATTACCATGAAGAAGGGTTTAATCAGTAACACCAAAGGGTCCAAGCACTTAAACACTGCAAAAGCCCTTTCATCTTAGTACTTCAACCCCAAGCCTATCCCGAAACACATCCTAGGCATAAGCCCTTTTATTCAGATATTCTGTAATATTGGTGTAGAGAAGGCACCTCAATATTCTGGCTTCAGTGATCACTGAACCAAATAAAACCAGCAGGAAACCATGCCAGCGTGTTTTTGCATTGCAAGCCAACATTCTGCAACCAGAGGTGTGACGTGACACAACAGAGCGTCGGTGTCTAGGGTGACGTATCTACGCATCGTAAATATGAATACCCAGAGCATAGACTTCAAGGGAACTGAGTGTTGAGGTGCTTTTGTTAGCCGTGGACATTTATACTACTCTTCAATCATAAACAAAATTGTTGAGCATCATATGCAACATGTAATCACTTCCGTGAAATAATTCATATTTAAGGGAAGTAATAGCCTCAGTATACATGGATTAGCCATAACATTATGACCACTGACAGGTGAAGTGAATAACACTATTACGTACATTACAGGCATTCTTATCCAGAGCAATGTGCACAGAGCAGCCCAGGGAGCAGTTAGGGATTAGGTGCCTTACTCAAGAGCATTTCAGTCATTCCTGCTGGTCCAGGGAATCAAACCAGTAATCTTTTGGTCCCAAAGCTGTTTCTCTAACCATTAGGCCATGTTAGAAGCAGGAAAAATGGGCAAGTGTAAGGATCTGAGCGATGTTGACAAAGGCCAAATTGTGATGGCTAGATGACTGGGTCTGAGCATCTCCAAAATGGCACATCTTGTGAGGTGTTCCCGATATGCAGTGGTTAGTACCTACCAAAAGTAATATGTACCTAGTATGGAGTGGTTAGTACCTACCAAGGAAGGACAACCGGTGAACCAGGAACAGGGTGTCGAAGGCTCATTGATTCGCATGGGGCATAAAGGCTCACCCATATGGTCCAGTCCCACAGAAGAGCTACTATAACACAAACTGCTGAAAAAGTTCATGCTGACACCTTTCTGTTTTAGCCAGGAGTAACTTTTTCAGCAGTTTGTGTTACAGTAGCGCTTCTATGGGATTGGACCATATGGGCTAGCCTTCATGCCCCATGCGAATCAATGAACCTTCAACACCCGTGACCCTGTCACCAGTTGTCCACTTTTAGTAGTCACCACTGCATACTGGGAACACCCCACTAGACCTGCTTTTCTGGAGACACTCTGACCAAGTCATCAAGCCATCACAATTTGGCTGTTGTCAAAGTCACTCAGATCCTTACACTTGCCCATTTTTCCTGCTTCCAACACATCAACTACAAGAACTGACTGTTCTCTTGCTGCCTAATATATCCAACCGACTGCCAGGTGCTACTGTAATGAGATAATCAATGTTATTCACTTCACCTGTTAGGGGTCATAATATTATGGCTGATCAGTGTATATAACCTTTGTGTCTTTTAGACACAATCTGTGCCAGATGTTCAAGACGAATGTCAAAAGAATGTCAGTTTTCAAAAACATCACACTCCTGTTCCACTGTGCTGGCTGTCCCTTTTACATAGATAGTGATTCCAGCTCTGTTAATACCAATCGTTCCTGCTCAGAGGCAGAACAACACAGACCCCCATTTCACATTTGGATGTTTTATACAGAACGTGAAATGGAATAAAGGTATAAGATTTCTGCCTTGAACAGGCTGTGTAAAAGGGGCTAAGTCACATGTTTTATGTAGATAAAACCTGCCATTTAGAAGACAATTGTTTGGGAATATATTGGTGAGCCCTATTTGATGCATCATGCAAGCTTTGTGTTAAAATATGTTGAAAAACCTCATAAATGTATGTGGTGGTCTGAGATATTTAACCCTGTTAAATATAGCTGTGTCTAAATTTTGGAAAGCAGCCAAAAATGATGACAAAAAAACAAACAAACAGGTTTTGACCAAATATTTTCTGCTCATAAGACACATTAACACCTCTACTTTAAGAAAACATAAATATGTTTTCCCAAAGGGATATGGAAGTGACTTTATTTAAGCTGTTTTCTGACCTTCACTTGGCTGGTTAGCTGTAAAGATCATATTGGGCAAGGAGTTAGTTGAGCTAATCAATTTTGTCTATGCAATCACATCATCAAAACAGTGCTTTCTGTATAGTGGATGCCATTAAAATGCTTAAATGAACTAATAAAAAGATATAAAGAACACAAAGTATAGCCAGGCAGCATGGTGGTGTAGTGGTTAGCACTGTCACCTCACAACAAGAAGGTCCTGGGTTTGAGCCCAGCGGCTGATGGGGGCCTTTCTGTGTGGAGTTTGCATGTTCTCCCCGAGTCTGCATTGGTTTCCTCTGGGTGCTCTTGTTTCCCCCACAGTCCAAAGACATGCAGGTTAGGCTAATTGGTGGCTCTAAATTGGCCGTGAGTGTGAATGGTTGTTTGTCTCTATGTGTTAGCCCTGCAATGACCCGGCGACTTGTCCAGGGTGTATCAGCCTCTCGCCCATAGTCAGCTGAGATAGGCTCCAGTTTGCCTGCGACCCTGTAGAGCAGGATAAGCGGCTACAGATGATGGATGGATGGATGTAGTTGTATGTGGGATGTCTTTTAGTGGACTTGGAATGGGATCTTATAAATACAATTCCTTTCTTTTTACTTTTGAGGGTAAAAAGATTTTAAAATACTATAGATTTCAATTAAGATATGTGCAAATATAACACATATCTTATCAGTCCAGGGAAACCTGCTATTCTCTGAAATATACAGTACATAGCAGATGTAGCAAATGTCACAATTTGACCATGTGAAGGCCACCACACATATCAAGTCATATCATCTTTTTTTGGGAACTGACTGTGAAATTATGATATGAGATGAATCCAAGGCAGTCACTCATGTTCAGCAGAAAAAAAAGACTCCAGGCACTTTAGAAAGAGGAGAGCTTCTTTTCTGATGCTGTAATGACATGGTTCAGACTTAGCTTTAATTCTTTCAGCATTTACCACCAGGTGTTCAAGATAAGAACATAAGAAACAGGAGCCTCTGAACCAAGAGGCTGCAAAAAATCCAGCAGGCCCTTAATGATATAGTACACACATAAAAACACCGAAAACACAGAGAGATAAAGTAAGTGCTTATTATAACTACACTCAACTGCTTTCTGCCATGATGGTGGCATGCACTCCTTCCCTCATGTGATAGCTGATGATAAAGGATATCAGGTCCATGTAGATTCTTTCATTCTGGCCCCAAAGTAGTTTGATTTGGCAATGCTCATGGCATACCCATTGCTTAGCAGCATCCCTGCAGTGGAGCAGTTCTGACTGGTGAATTCTCCAAACACAGACCAAGTGATGAGCTGTTTAGAAGGAGGACTGCAGAGTAAGCCCAATCTTATGGTCTCCAAGTCTGGTGATATGCATGTGGGAGTTTACTATGCACATTCTAGTTGACTCTAGAATTATTGTTGCCCTTCAAGAGAATGGACAAAAATAATCCATCCATCTATCCATTTTCTTCCACTTATCCGAAGTCGGGTCGTGGTGGCAGCAGGCTAAGCAGAGTATTCCAGGCATCCCTCTCCCCAGTAATGCTTTCCAGTTCCTCCTGGGGAGCCCAAGGTGCTCCCAGGCTAGATGAGATATATAATATCTCTAGCATGTTCTGGGTCTACCCCGAGGTCTCCTCCCAGTTGGATGTGCCCGGAAAAACTCCAAAGGAAGGCGCCCAGGAGGTATTCTAATCAGATGCCTGAACCACCTCAGCTGACTCCTTTTGACATGAAGGAGCAGTGGCTCTACTCCGAGATCCCTCCGGATGAATGAATGAATGAATGAACCCTTTATTATCACTAGTCAC
>JAOANJ010000027.1:17555071-17569581 GCA_026413345.1 Ariopsis seemanni
GTTGGACACCACCTGATGATATCTGCTCCTGGCCTAAGGCTACAGCTACCTGCTAAGGTAGCTGAGGAAGGCACCTCTGAGTGTATTCAACAAGTTGGAATAGGGGTTGTATGAGACTCTGCTCCGCATGCGCAAGGAGCTCCACTACTACACTGAAAAACACACAGGCAAAGACAATTGAGCCTAGAATGAAAATGTCTTAATATCTATTAAATCAGTGGACAGTCTCTTTTTCTGTGGGCAACTGTTTTTCCCCATCAGGGGTACACAGATGCTTAACTTGTAATCTTTTTAAGAGAATTTTGCAAACTGAATTTAAGCACTGGAATAAGTAACCTGAATATATTTAAATATTTGGAAACTGAATTATTGAATTCATAAACACTGAAAAACCTATTTGAATATATGTATGCTTGCCAGCCTCCTTAATAGGAACACCTTTACCCCTGACCAGGCCCTGTTTTTCCAGATTTCCACCTTAAGGTTTGAGTATTGATGCTCAATGTTTAAATTTAATTATTATTCAAACTATTAAAACCTTTGTGTTCCTTTTCCAGTTTCATATTAAAGCAATTTCTACAAACTGACCTGTCTAGCACCTGTGGTTTTACTGTTCATTAACACATTGATAGAGGGTGATAGAGCACCATGAACAGTTGTGTCCAGGTTTCAAACAGGTAGTATGGTTACATGCCAGTTTGCATTAGTTCTTGTACTGTAATTTGGTGTGGGTTTTTTTTCTGTTGTAGTATATCCTATACAACTCATACATGGTTCAATAATTAGGTAATAAGATTAGTTAATGTGTCAGAACACTAAAAATTTCAGTGCTATAACAGGATTGGGAAAGACCGCTACAAAGTGACTGTTTCTCGCTCTTTGTGTTATGCTTTATAGGCTCAAGCAGGCTGCAGCAAGGGTGCTACAGAGTGATGGCTACAGTCTCTGAATGAACTATACTCCCACAGACTGGCAATCTGTCACTGCGTTGTTTCTGTGGAAGCAGAGTTCTGAGCTACACTACATCCAGGATATATGGTTCTTCTTTACACCTTAGTCCTTCATTTTCTATTGGTCATGACAGCCTATTCTTCATGAACTATTTGGTGTGACACAAACAGAGTATCTACATACACTGCCAGTCAGCATCTTCAGCTTCTATGGCTGCTGCTTCACTGGTAGTTTTGACATACAAAAACTAATTCCCTTATCCATGAGGTACTTTCAACTGTCATTTATTTTGGGGCAAAATTGTGAAGTTTTTTTCCCCCAAAAGAGAAAAAAGTACAAAAATAATTTTTTGAGCACATGACTTTATGTGCTTGGATATATTTTTCAAATAAACTGGAACCCCCCGTGTCTGTTTATACAAATTAATAATTTTAGGAAGTTATTGGAAGAAACTGTCAATGAGACTATCAAAAAATTATAGTCAAATTTAGCAAATAATTCTCATTCTGAGATTATCGTAAAACAAATATAAGATTATTAAACCTATTTCTAGACATTTCTTTCTAATTCCAAGTTTGAAAATGTATTATTCTATTGGCAGATTTCTATATGCTTCTGTCTAGAAATAAATGCTTGAACCCAACTGTATTAAACACGGAAGGTGTAACATCACTAAAAATTGCATCTACCGCAGGTCTAGCACCCTACTGGCTGGCTGCAGGATAATGTGTAGCACCGACCATCCCCATGTGTTTCAATGACAAAATAGCCTGTTTTCCTTGTCAGTTTTCTCAGCAAAACTGTCTTTCCATCAAAAGTGTTTAATTCAAGCTGTTAGTTTTGTCCATGCTGAGATCTACACATTTTTAATTTCCCCTCAGAAATTTTAAAACACTTTTAAAATGTTATTTGACTATATTGTAAGAAGACATGGAGACACATGGGAATTAAGTCACTGACCACCTCTTGTGATGCACTGGACCTTGGTATTGGGAGAAGGGGGTGGGCCTACCAAATGCATACCAGACTTCGACTCTCATCTCGACTCTGGCACCAAACTTGACAACATAGCAGAGGAATTTTAGCTTCATTTCTATAGAATGGAAGGGCATGGGGCCATGCCGTCCATGTTTTTTTTTTTTTTTACAGTCATTGCTAAAATCTAAATGATCTGTAAATAGTAATAAAAAATGGTAAAATCAGTACATACGATTTAAAGTATGAAATGAGAAAAAAGTCTAGAAATAGAATTAATAATCTTATTTTGCATTTATCATAATCTTATAATGAGAAATATTTGCTCAATTCATCTACAGTATAGTTAACATATCTTCTTGCTAGCTTTGTAGTAAAACACTTGGATTAGAAAAGTCTTTCCAGACAGGACAGTAAGAAGCAGAGTGTCAGTCTGTGAATAAGTGAGTAGAAAAGGTACATATAAAGTGTCCCATGTGCAAAGCAAAGGCTGGGTTAGACATCTAATCCAACTGATTTAATTATCTGGATTTTCAGCTGAGGCAAGAGCTCACCACGCATCAAGGCTGCTCTCTGCAGCAAGCAGTATCTGTAGACTTTCAGCATGCAGAATTCAAAAGGCATATAACTATGTTTGTTTGCATATAGGCCTGTTTGCATTTCTGATGGTAGAGCATATAACTACTCTACCATCAGAAATGCAAACAGGTCTATATAACATAACAATATCCACACTCACCAGACACTTTATTAGGGACACCATACAAATCCTGGGAGAACTCTCTTTGCTCTAAGCGTAGCCTCAAATCTTCATGGTACAGATTCCACAAGATGTTGGATCAGAATTTCAAAAGAATTTCCACATTTGCCAGCTGCACTTTCATGCTGCAAATCTCCTATTCTACCACATCCCAAAGGTGCTATACTGGATTCAGATATTGTGACAGGTGAGACCTTTAACAACACTGAATTCACTGTCTGTTCATGGAATCAAGTGGAGATGACTCATGCTTTGTGATGTGGAGTATTTCATGCTGGAAGTAACCAATATAAGATGGCTAATTTGTGGCACATGGTCAACAACACAATACTCAGGTAGGCTGTTATAACAAAAAAAAAAAAGCTTAATTGGTATTAAGGGACCCAACAAGTGCCAAAACTTTCCCTAGACCATTATCCAACCAACACCAGCCTGAACTGTTGACACAAGACAAGATGGGTTCATAGATTCATGATCTTTACACCAAATTCTGATCCAAATATCTGCAAAAATTGAGATTGATCAAACCAAGCAACATACAGTATTTCCAGGCTTCACCTGTCCAGTTTTGTTGAACCTGTGCCCACTCTAACCTCAGATTCATGTCCTTAGCTGACAGGAGTAGAACTTGATGTGGTCTTCTGCTGTTGGTTATTCCAGTTAATGGAACCTTCCTGTCAGCTGAAACCAATCTGACCATTCTTCTTTGACCTCTCTCATCAACAAGACGTTTCTGTCTGCAAATGTGCCGCTCACTTGTTTTTATTTTTTTCCCTCCCACACAATTCTGTGTAGACTCTAGAGATATTTGATTGTCTGTAAACCTGCTCATTTTATTCAATTATGCCAATCTTGTAGAAGCAATGCAATGCAGAAAATGCAGACCAATACAGGTCAAGATCTTCAGTTAATGTTCATATCTAACATCAGAATTGAGATGATGGTTGCCATGGAGGTGGTTGTTGGTGCCAGACAGACTAGTTTGAATATTTCAGACACTGTTGAATTTCACACATAACAGTTTCTAGCATTTCCAACACTTTGTGTAAATCATGCTACCAACAATTGAGGCTGTTCTACACATTAACACTTGTTCCTGATTCATATCGTATTTTTTTTCCATGTCATCACCTATAATTGTACATGCAGCTTGTTTTAAGTGTATTTTGTTCATCTTAAATACTTTTGGGATAAGATATGATTTCTGGACATATGTCTATATTAGTTATGATTGAATTGCACTGGACAAGCAATCTCTGCATAAATCACAGGTATAGGAGTATCTTGACATGGTTGTCACACAAATAATTCCATGCATACTACATCCAGTATACCCCACTTTAATACAAAACTGATTGTTTTGACCTTTAATAAAAGCTTGGGTTGTAGGGCTTGTGGCCTTGCAATTTGCATTGATAATTAGTCATTTTGTTTCTTTGATAAATGCTTTCAAACATTGTCTATATTTTATTGTTCTGTGTTTTCAACAGTGTGTTTGTTCTTTTGGCAGGAGACAAAAGAAATTGCTTCCTGCAGTGTATTTTTTCAGCTGAAAATGGCACCTCTTTTTCAACAGAATACACTGTTGGAAAGCACTGAACCTATTCAGACAGGGTGTATATTATCTGAGATTATTTCTACTAGGCATTTTATATGAGGTAAATGATGATGTAATCTTTCCAGATGTATACACATGTAGTCCATAAAAAATTACTGACATGACAGTTTTGGACAGGACTAAAATCTTAGACATTCCAGTAATATTGACATTATTCCACATAAGAATAAACCACACTAAATAAGGCTTATGAGGCTTTATAGATGATCAATTCCTGTCATAAAAGCCAAATTAACTATAGCTAGAAACTCTATGTATATTACATCGGATGCTTTGAATGTAAGAATGTTTACCACTACTGTCCTTGTTAAATAAATGAACAATAAACAATAAAGCAGGGAGTAAAAAGCCAGAAGGCTTTACTTTGCAGGTGAGCACAAGCATAAGTTTATGGCAACAAGGCCCTGTATAAATCTGATATGTCTGAAATGAAGGTAATCAACAATATATTTTTCTCTTACACGGTGCCAGAGAATTATATTTCCACAACAATGGCTTTTAGTTCTATTCAATACAATAATCAGTGTCTATACAGGGAGTGCTTGATTCACATTCCTTTTTTTTGCTGTGATATCGGCTGACATTTACTGGCAGCACGGTTGTAGCGATAGGAGGCTGTTATGATACCTGCATAATAAAGTATGATCTCGAAATGTTTACTCTGGCTGCAGCCATCTATAACTTAGCCTAGCTTTTGTCCTGCAGGTTTCATTTCAGAAGAAGTGGACCAGAACAGAGAATGCCAGACCTTTAGAATTTCCATAGGTCAAACACAGGCAGTCGCTTTAGAGAAGAAGTACTGATGCGTTTTGTCTCCTCCCTTTGCAGTTCTTTGTGCATTACATTTTAACCTATTTTTAATGGGGTCATACAAGCAGTCAATAGCACCAGAACTGAAAAAAATTCATAGCCCTGGGCTCAAAGATTCTAGGTAAGGATTATTTAGTAGTGTGTGTGTGTGTGTGTGTGTGTGTGTGTGTGTACTTGCTATATATTGAGGACTGGAATATCTTTATTTATTTATTTATTTATTTTTAAACCAACAATGAATTGGGGCATTTTTGAGAAGTGAAGACATTTTTTTCTAGTCCTCACTTCTTCAAAGGGCTGTTTGTGAGTTAAAACTTAGTTTTATGGTTCAGGTTAGAATTAGGTTTCGGTTAGGGTAAGTGTTGGGGTTAGGCATTTAGTTGCGATGGTTAAGGTGTGTGTGTGTGTGTGTGTGTGTGTGTGTGTGTGTGCGCGCGCACGCGCGCATGCACATCCCATTGCACACTTGAGGTCAATCATAAGCTCCAGGAGTTTCAGTTTAAACATGACATTAAAGCCCGAATCATTAACATGAGGAGCAATTGCGAAAAGCAACATGGCAGCCTGAATGCTAATGATGTTTCCATTATTTCAAAAGAAAGGTGGTGCTTGAATGCAAGAATATATGTCTTCAAAAAAGGGAGTATAAAAATATGATATTTACTTTATCATAAGTATTAGAGAAAAATTAGGTTCTTGTAGTGGTCTCAAAACACTAAATGCAAATAATCTCACTTAGAAACTAGGCTGAGGCTGTAACTAATGGGGAGATGATTCCAGAACTGCCTCTGTAGCTTCTCCATCTGTCCTTCTGCAAATATTGTAGATAAAACAATCATGTTTTTATAGCACAAAACAGGTTATCTTGAGTTATGTCCCTTATGTGTTGTATGTGGTGCTATTGGTTGTTTTGCTAGATCATGTAATGCATTCCCATGCACTATTGTGTTTCATGACATTTCCATCTGAAATACCAAACTACATCTTTACATTGGCCGTGCTTTAACAGGAGGCTCATTTTCTTAATGACATTAAAGTGCTTCAAGCCACAAAACTCCCTGCATTCATGGCATCCTTCTAATAAAACTAGCCCAGTTCATGCAGGCACATTTATGGTCCTCAATAACCCTAAAGTCTTAATAAAAATGAAAGCTGACATGGTCACATGGACTCCTCCAACTACTAGGCCTTCTGTTCTTAATGTATGAGGCATTCCATTAAAAGGGGGACACCTCCTCAGCAGCAGAGCTTTTAGGCTGATTAGTTACTGGAAAGGGGAAAAAAATAGCAACGACCTTCACTGGCAATGCTGGTAGCTCACATCTTCCCTGACCTAATAAGCATGTACATCTCAACTTGCTGGTGCTTAGTATTCCACAGGCATGCGCTGGAGCCATCTCTCATTCAGCATCATAATCGTTATGAAGAGAGTGGAAGAAAAAAAAAACCCTAATATATGTGCTCAATTAGAGCAAGCCATGATGCCAAATGGATAGTAACATATGAGACATCTAATGTCTTAGAGAACTGCTCTCTCATTCTCTTTCTCTCCTTCCATTTTGCCATTGATGCTTGGAAAATGGAAAAAAAGAGAAAGGAGACGTCATTTCCTCAGATTCTATGGTTGCATGTGTTGAATCCCATTAAACCACAAAGTCACATAAGACCCTCCAGTTCCTGCCTCTAATGACCCATTTTTGCCTGGTGCCTATCATCAAGATAATGTGATTACAATACCAAGATAGAGCCGAGATCAAACATAGAACCTTGTGCTCTCCTTTGTGTGAAAGTTCAATATATGCATTAAAAACTGAGCCTTAAACTTGAATTTGAACAAAGGATGAAGAGTCACGTGCTGCAAGCAGGAAACAGCAGGTTACCTGTGCTGCAGAGCCACACTGTGTGGAGGAGACAGGTCACAGTGGCCTCATTAACACCATCATGCACACACACATTGGACAAACAAGCAGCACCCTCAATCTCACACAACCCACATGGCTCTGCGTGACTGAACCTGGCTCTCTGTTTGCTGATTTGACCCATGATATTTGTCACTGATGGGCTTCAGGTAAAAGTTTATTCTTGTGCAATGTGGTGAAAATAAATAGGTGGTGCTTGATCACTGGATTGCTGATGCCTTCAACAGCCATTTTAGCTCTGTTTTGGTTTGTATTTGACAATACCATAAAAATAAGTGCCTTTCACAAGCCCAACCTTACAATGTACAGAATTAGCTGGTAATGTCACAGCTTATGCTTTTAAATTATACAGAATTAACGAATAGAAGCAGGCGGGTCAAAGTGTAGGAAATTATTTAAACTGAGTGGTGGAAAAAAGGGAAGAATAGTCTCAGAGGACAATGTACTACATGACCTACAACCTGATGTGGACCAGAGGGTGCTGGGTCTAATTAAGAAGTAAAAGGCGAGGTAAAAAACAAAATCAGCATTTTTTTATCTACACTCACTGGCTATTTCCAGGTAAACCAAGTATACAGGTACAATTTAAAAGTATATCTGCTATAATTAATTTCCTCTATACCCCATACATTGGAAAAGCACCACTATAAGACCACCATTGACCAGTTACTATTTAGGTGGTGCAAAATTCTCACTACTGTAGTAACACTGACAATGCATGGGGCTTTGTTACAAGTATATGTGTAGTAATTTTTTTTAAACAACTGCTAATTTGAGGAACGTCTACCAACTAAATCTCTCTGGCTAATTGTGTCTCTGTGGCCAGAAGCTGCAGTTGACTGTGCATGCAAAATCCTCAATGCACCTATAGTGCTCTCCACAATTACTGGCACCCCTGGTAAAGATTAGTACAAAGGGTTAGAAAAAAATCCATCCTTTTGGTGAAGTACCTTCATTTCACACTGAAAAAAATGAGGAGAAATCCAAACTTTAATTGAAACATTTATTCTGAGAAAAACAAATCCCCCATCTAGAAATAATTATTTTCAACAAAAACACGTGTGCCACTATTATTGGCACCCTTGGAAATTATAGTGAACACAATGTAACTGAAGCATGTTTCCCATTTAAATTGTACATATTTGAGTTGATTGGAGTGTGTAGAACCTTTCAAGCTGTAATCCATGACTTCCTGATTAACTTGAATACAAATAGGTGACACTGGAAAAAAAAAAGCGGCCAAATTCCTTTAGACATCCATCAGCGTGGGAAAGATAAGAGAACACACAAACCAAATGAGGGAGAAATGTGTTGACCTTCATAAATCAGGGAATGGTTATAAAAACATAGCTACTTGCCTGAAAATGTCCATTTCTACTGTTAGGGCAATAATAATAATAAGTGCACACCATCTGGAACTGTTACAAACTTGCCTGGAAGAGGACCCAAGTTTATTTTGCCCTAACGTACAGTAAGGGCGATGGTAAGAGAGGCAATAAATAAATAAATAAATAAATAAATGGATCACTGTTGATGAATTACAAGAAAAAGTAAAATCTTAGGGTTTCCAAGTCTCCAAAACCACCATCAGATGGCACCTCCATGTCAACAGTTGTCAGAAGGGATGGAAGGGATGTCAGAAATAAAGCCTTTTTCTGTCAGTTAATCACAAATGTAAGTACCTGAAGTTTGTGAAACTATAACTTTGACTGGAACCGTGTTCTATGGTCTGATGTAACAAAAATTTAGCTTTTTGGCAATAAACACTCAAGGTGGGTTTGGTGTAAAAAGAAGGATGGCTCTAATGAAAAGAATCTGATCCCAACTGTAAAACATGGTGGAAGTTTTGTGATGTTTTGGGGCTGTTTTTCCTCCAAAGACCCTGGAAACCTTGTTAGAGTACATGGCATCAGGGACTCCATGAAATACCAGGACATTTTAATTCCAGCAGGACAATAATCCGAAGCATGTGTCCAAATCAACACAAAAATGGTTAGCTGGCTACATAATAAAGCTTCTGCCATGGCTATCTCAGTCTCCTGACCTGAACCCCATTGAAAACCTGTGGTGTGAGCTGAAGAGGAGAGTGTACAAGAGAGGGCCGAGGACTCTGGCTGATCTGCCAAGATTGTGTAAGGAGGAATGGTCTCACATGCCCTGTTCTGTATACTCCAACCTTAGAACATGTTATAGGAGAAGACTCAGTGCTGTTTTACTGGCAAAGGGAGGTTGTACAAAGTATTAAATGCAGGGGTGGCAGTAATAGTGGCACATGTGTTTTTGTATTTCTTGATGAGAGATTTGTTTTTCTCTGAATACATTTATTTCAATTAATGGTTGGATTTTTTTCTTCATTTTTTTCAGTATCAGATGAAGCTACTTCACCAAAAGGTGGATTTTCTTCTAACTCTTTTGACCAATCTTTACAAAGGGGACCAATAATCATGAAGGGTGATATGCATAGTGCTCCAATAAAACTGGTGTGCTGAATCTAGCTGAATGGCTCATCATCCCAGTAATATATGATCAGCATTGGTCCTTTGTTGGAAGAGATTTCCACTGATGAACATGGTATAGGGGAGCTGATAGATGGTACACAGCAACAATCAAATACTGTATACCTACAAAGTGGCCTATATGGTAACATAACCAATGAGTGTATATACAAATGTATCTAATTACAGATGCACCTTTTTAACTGCCAAATAAGTGGACAAGTGGACATCTGAAACACATAGCTGTTTAGACCTGCCATTCTGAATGCATCTCCAGTGACTACTTGTAGTTGGATTTCATACATATTTTTCCTGCAAATTGTATTGCATCAGTCTTCTGCTACATATGTTTTCAGGCAGTAATGTCCTGCAAATCATATCTCATATACTTTTATGGGCTTTTTCAAAAGTTTCATGTGGTCTGCTAATGAACCTGAGAAATGAATGGGAATGAGGTGGCGAAAGAAGCTACAAATAGCAGCTTACATATTTTCTGAATAAGACAATGACATAGTTGATTATGTGGTCTTTCGTCACTGTCTGGGATGCATAAAAATGCTTTTGGGTTCACGCTATAAATGTTATGTGGTCATATGTGTCTCAAACCACCTCAGAATCCATCTCTGAGACCCACTGGACCTCATTCATCCCTCTACTTTGAGCTGTTAATTTACAATTGGTTCACACAGGAGAAACATTGCCAGATGAGAATAAGGCCTAATTTAATCTCTTATTTAGCATATGTAACCTCATCTAATCTATTTTCCATTTTTCTTGAGTGGACCAGGTTTATACAACATTTAAATGACACTATTTCAGCATTTATATTTGACACTGACCAACGGTCTCAATGCTGGTAAATGGCACAAGTCTGATATACAGTATACACAAAGTTGAAATTACTATCTAGTTTTAGTAGCACACATGACATCGCTTATTATACACTCCAAAAACTATGCTGAAAGTATAGCTGCAGAGTCTTTGCTTGTTACAAGGTTAGAAAGTGCACATTA
Source organism: Ariopsis seemanni (assembly GCA_026413345.1). Taxonomy (NCBI): domain Eukaryota; kingdom Metazoa; phylum Chordata; class Actinopteri; order Siluriformes; family Ariidae; genus Ariopsis; species Ariopsis seemanni. The sequence goes on from JAOANJ010000027.1 coordinate 17,565,613, forward strand.
CGGGCTTTCACTTGCTTGGTATTCCCCTCAGCTTCTTCAGCCCTATTTGACAGGCCACTTCCTGCCCCATCCTTCATTTGATGACGAAGATCACAGTTTTAAGGATGAACATTGAGATGTCTGATTGATCTTGGTAGCACTCACCACCAGAGCCCCTTTTCATGACAGAGGGCTTCCTGCTTCAATTTCCCAGGATCTCTCTCAAATTTATACGACACCTCTTTTTTTTTTAATCTCATCACGCTAAGGAGGGCACACATTTCTATTCAAGGGAAATATCAGCATCAGTAATATCCAATTTACTGAAAGGGGAAAGAGAGCGGGTTGAGGTGGCTGTATCGTACCATGCTACTTGAAGCATGGCATGATGGTGTATGAAGAAAAAAAATATGGCTAGAAAATAAAAAAATAGATGGAATATAAATCCAAAAGCAGTCATATTAATTTAAGGAAATCAAAGCAATTAGTAACGCTTTGATGCAAAATTCAGTGGAGGAGCACAGAAAATGTTTTATAATAAGAAGCAAAGCGAAATTGCTGAAATGGCCTCATTTCAGTTTGAGCCTCCATCATCTTTCAATATAGAAATGCAGAGACTGTGGATTACTTTTTTTTTTCTGTTAGCAATCACTATTTATCAGGTCAAGTGATAATTATCTGAACATGCACAATGGATGAACATCAGGATATCCTTTCTAAAATATGTTTTATAACTGAAAGTTCTGTTGTATCCCAAGTTTTAAACTACATACTAGTCTTAGAATGGACATGCTGCAGCTTTTATTCTGTTCAAACAGTTTGGCCTGATACCGGTAACTCAAGCTCTCAACCATACGTATGTAATACCACCAAAAATCAATTATACTGTAGGCCAACTGTAGCTTATATGCTCACAACTGGCAACTCACAATTAGTCTTTATTCCAGAACAAAATGCCAGTAATAAAAACACTGTGCAACAGAAATTTCCCACAACTGCAAATAAAACACTAATTATGACACCCCCGAAAGCATGCAGCCTTGATTTATATCAACCACAGTGAAGCACCACACTGCCATGACAATCTATACAACCTTGGTAAAAGCCAGTGAAAAACTGTCATGACTTCATGACTACATAAATACCGGAGTGTTAATTTTCACAGTTTGCTTGCAATTCTCACTAGGAGAAAGGCCCATAATAGCTGGCATCAGTTAAAAGCATTTTGGCAGCGTTTTATACCAAACTGCCAATGAGCGACTGTAAGCAAAAACAGCACATTTGGAGGTGTATGCCATTAGTCTTGCCCATTAGGAATTTGAATTTGAGCAAACAGCACAGTGAACAATCTAAAACCTCCTTGCAGGTGCTTATTGGCAAATGGAAATGCTACGACTTTTTCTTTTGATCTTGTCATTTATAAAAGGATTGCTGATAGACTTTTAGGATTAGAGATTTATCTCAGAACAGCAGAATGTTCTTTTACCTTCTGAATGATGGGACAGGGTTAGCAGGCTCACACATGAGGCACCAATGCCTGATCCGAAGACTGTGATGCGGTTAGAATCACCACCGAAGTAGCCAATGTTCTCACTGATCCAGCGCAAGGCCTGGATCTGATCTAGGAGGCCATAATTACCCTTAGCGGCCTGGTCACCCGTGCTCAGGAAGCCTGGAACACAACAATGACAAAACACTTCCTTTAATGGACTGGTGTATCAGTGGTTTTATGAGACATGCTGATATATTTCGCTCCTGTGGACTGGGTAAAAATAAAATTGATCATGATATAGTCAGTGATTTTGGTAGAATTTAGCTGGAAATAACTGTTTTGAAATTCAACATGTCAAAAGATGCAGCCTTTTGCCTTCAGCGTTCTCCAAAACTATACCTGCAAAATACATCTAAGCTAAAAAATCTGAATGGCAAGACAGAACTTTCTGAATTGAAAAGAAACATGGTTACCAGGCAAGTAGAAATGCCTCCTTGTCCTGATTGGTTGGACATTTGTGGTCGACATCATATGTTTTTTTTTCTTTCTCCCATCTCCCGAGCCAGGAGAGCCACAGAGGCTGTACTTTTTGTTTCTACTGAATAGATGCATTTGAGTCCTCTCAATGTGAGAACTTTGACAAGCATTAGAAAGATTGTTCCTGAATTAATCACTGACCCCATCTTAAGAGTCTTATTTTCTTGTCAAAGTGTAGCGGTAGAAAAACTTTCAAGTTATTGCAGAAGCAATGATGAGAATGAAAAATAGGAAAATTATTGGCATAGTTCTGCTATTCAGAGAATTTCAATTGACATACTACAACTACAATTGCAATAAAACTGCAGAAATGGAAAACAAAATAGTCCGAGATTAAAATGCCTTCAGCTAAAATGCCTTCACCATGAGTAGTGTAAGTAGGGAATAAAACATCACATAGTATGCTGTTATTGGAAATAATCAATGACAGCATGTGTCATGTGGCCAACACAAACCATAGTTGCTGTTACCATTCCGAAGCTAATAATTTAGAACATCCTGAAGTGTTTGATTTCTTTTATATCACAGCATAAGAGAAAAGCAGTGACACTGGAGATTCCTTCCAAAAATATGAAATAAATCCACTCATAGAAAGGGTCTGTGTTCCAATGATAAACAATTTTTTAAATCCGTTTATGCTGGACCATACAAGTCTCTGTACAAGTTGTTAGAATAGAAATGATAATGTATTTGAACATGTGCATTAATCTAAATACACCTTGGATCTAGAACTACTGTCCTGGCTGCTGTTATGCAAATTAAAAAGAAAACACCTTCTGACCAAACAGAATTGAGCTTTCGCAAATGCTTTTGTGTCAGAAAAAAACAGACAGTAATAAAATCTGCCTGTGTTTACAGTCACAGTATTATAGTAAGTGGTATGAAAGACATGTTTCTGTACTGTGTAGTTGAGGAAAACATGAATCAGTCAATCTGAAAACCATCTGTGTACAATTTAATCACAAGAGCTGATGATTTATGATTATGAAATAACAAGGTCTGCACCGCAAGTGCTCTACAATGATTAGTACATTATAGGAAACCGATTTAAATACAAACTTGTTAATCATGTTTCAATCAAAAATATTGACACGCAATAATAGGACTTTCATACATCTTTAATGAAACACTCTAACATAATAAAGCAGTCTTCTACTGGGCATTTTTATCTAAACGATCATTTCAGGCTCAAGAAAGAAAGAAAGCTCATGCCATCTTGATTTTCACCCACTGGGCTCCAAGCTGAATACAATCATCAGGTTCAATAAAACACCAAGAATCAAATTCCTGTGATGATGTACTGGGTCTATGGTGCCAAAGTAGGCTCTCAACATGGATGGATATCAAGTGACATGTTTATTGCACACTTGATTTACATATCATATGCCTGGAGAATCCTTATTAACACAGCTGATAAGAAATACATAATACATAGAGGTGAACTATTTTATCAGAATTGATTTCTTTCACAACTTTGGCAGAAAATTCTAGTTTTTGACAATAAAGCACCTTGTGTGTGAGTCTTCAAATTGCAGAGCTAGTGTCATTAACTAACAGACAGATTGTGTGTGTGTGTGTGTGTGTGTGTGTGTGTGTGTGTGTGTGCACGTTTTTATATACTACTGGGGACCAGATGTCCCCACAAGGATAGTAAACTCTGACAATTTCGACCTTGTGGGGACATTTGGATGGTCCCCATAGGGAAATTGCTGCGCTCTCTCTCTCTGTGTGTGTGTGTGTGTGTTTTAAACAAACTAACAAACAAGCAAAAAAAAAAGAGCCAGAAAGTTTCTTTTTCATTACTGAGGTTAAGGCTAGGTTGAGGTGCAGGCACAGCATTAATTAATTGCAATAATAATTGTCAATGGAAGGTCCTCATAGGGATAGTGAAACAAATGTATATATGTGTGTGTGTATGTGTGTGCACAGAATTGTATATGTCACCCATTCTCGTGTGAGTA
>JAOANJ010000027.1:17612051-17622431 GCA_026413345.1 Ariopsis seemanni
TAGTTTTCTTTTTCTTTAATTGTTGATACTGCACCCTCTTTCAATATGGGCTTATAGCCAACGCTCCTCAACAGATCAGAGGTTTTGTACAAGTCCTCAGTAAAATGTGCAGGGCAGAGGAGAGACCATTTCGTAGGCGCCCAATTTGCCCATGAACTTCTCGCAAAACACATCCAAATCTTTGCAGTTTGAACATTCTTGGACCATGAATGCAACATAAATCTTGCTCCTGTCATGTTGCTGCACCGACCAAAAACACATCTACATGGCATGGTGATAAATTAGCTCAAAATGGAGGATCAGCGTTGCAGTGAGCTCTGTGTTTTAGTATAGCAGAAGTGGTGATGAGGATGATAGACTTCCTGTTGTGACGTTCCAGATGTCAAGGTCATTCACTCAGACCGCTACCTACATAAAATACTTTAATCATAAAAATTACTATATTAGATTTATTGTTCATGATTAAAACTATTCCTATGCCATTCTTGAGGTCTCAAGGCATTTATAAACGAAAGTGAGGCCATAGCTCTGCGTATATGCTTTAAGCATTTATTTCTGGAAAGAAGAAAAATGTGCCAATAGAATAAGAATATGTAAAGCTTGAAATTAGTTTTAAAAAATCTAGAAATAGGTATAATGATCTTATAGTTGGTTTGTATTGTACCAATCTTATAATCAGAAATATGAGATAAATTTCACAGATGTTTCAATTCATCCTACAGGTGTTCATTTGGCTTGAGGTGAGGGCTTTATGCGGTTATTCCACTATAACTTTCCACTATTACTTAAATGTATTCATGGAACTCGCTTTATGCATGGGGAAATTGTTTAGGTCACTTAGGCCCCATGCCCATCTGGGATTAAAATGCACTTATTCCAAGTGTGAAAGGGGTCAAATGCTTCTCAAAGGTACAACATGATCCAATCACGTAAACTACATTCAGAGGTGGTCTGGGAAACTTATGGTCATATCACATTTGTTGTATAAAGGCAAAAGTGTTGTAATGCATCCCAGACAGCAACGAAGGACCACCTGATCGAATGTGTCATTGCCCTAGTCGTAAAAAAACAATGTAATCATTATGAAACTGTTTGGAAATCACACTGAATGGCAGAGCTCTCTGCCGCAAGGCTAATGGATAAAGACAATGCTATAAAAGCAGAGACAAAAGCAGCTGCTTTTCATAGCTTCATTCATCATTTCATATCATGCATTTAAAAGTTTTCTTAGCAGACCGCACAAACAACACATTTGAAACAGTCTGTACAAGTACATGAGATAGGATTCTTGGCACATTTTTACCTGAAAATAAAAGCAGCTGAAGACTTATGTAATAAATGCACATGACAGCCTTTATCTAGGATGCATGTTAATGTAAGGTCTCAACAGGGCTTTTAGTTACAGTGAAATGAAATTGTAAGGCTTTTCAGGTACAACATTCAAATACATTTTGTACAATTGTGTGCATCCAATTTTGTGGCAACAGTTTGGACAATACCTGCATATGGCTATGATGGTCAGTTGTCCACAAACTTTTAACTATATAGCATAGATTCACTTGCTATGATCTATTTTTTTTTTTTGCAGTGGATACTGTACTTTAGTATCTCTACTTTCAGAAATCATATTATATTCATTTTTTATTGCATCATATTTTACTGTGGCTATTTTCTAACCAGTTTAACAAGCACAGCACTCGACATCTAAGACCATGTTAGTTAAGCCTGATTTCCTGTATATGGCCCTCTATTTATTATAATTATAGCTGGCAGAATACTAAGCTTTAAAATTACTTTTAAACTGCAGCACAAAAAATACAGGAAAAAAATACATGCCTAAAACACATTTTTCTTATTCAAATTTACCACAGTTTTACCACAAGTATACACTGATCAGCCATAATATTAAAAGCACTGACAGGTGAAGTGAATAACATTGATTATCTCATTACAGTGGCACTTGTCAAGGGGTGGGATATATTAGGAATCAAGAGAACAGTCAGTTCTTGAAGCTCATGTGTTGGAAGCAGAAAAAATGGACAAGAGTAAGGATCTGAGACACTTTGACAAGGGCCAAATTGTGATGGCTAGATGATTGGGTTTGAGCATCTCCAAAATGGCACATTTTGTGGGGTGTTCCCAGTATACAGTGGTTAGCACCTACCAAAAGTGGTCCAAGGAAGGACAACCGGTGAACTGGCGACAGGGTCATGGGTGTCGAAGGCTCATTGATTCACCTGGGGCACAAAGGCTAGCCCATATGGTCTAATCCCACAGAAGAGCTACTGTAGCACAAACTGCTGAAAAATTTAATGCTGGCTATAAAAGAAAGAACAGAAACAGAAAGGTTTTGACTTCCAAAATTTGGTGGTTTAAAGCTTGCAAAGCTTTAGAGAGCACTTGAGGTTGTCTTTGTGGCACTTTCTTTGGCCATCTTGAGTGTGTTTGCCATTGGCAAGCTCAGAATAGAAGCCTCACTTTGGTAGCTATAATCAGCCATGTGGACCAGGTGACCTGACCAACATAGTTGAGCCTTTATGATCTTGGACTCGATACTGGTGGAGTTTGCATGAGCTAGGAGGCACATCAGGTATGTAATCTTGCCAGCGGATGCCTCAGAGTGAGCGCAACTTGCATTGATGAAAGCATTTCAAATCCTTAAATGTGGCCGCAGTAGGTAGTCCATGTTTCATTGCCATAAAGTAGAGACCTGAGGACAACTGCATTGTAAACCTTTAGCTTGGTAGATAGCTTCAGGCCTCTCTCATCAAAAACACAGTGTCAAAGTCACTCAAATGTTGCACTTGCTTTGTTGATTCTGCTGGAGACCTTGTTTCCAATTATTGCTTGGAATGGATGCTTCCTAGGTAAGTGAAGCTCTGAATGGTCTTAAACCTTTCTCCACTGATGTTGATTGATGGCTCGTGATGAATTTTCCCTGGAAGAGGGTGATACATAACCTCTGTTATCTTCAAACTTACTCTGAGGCCAAAGCAAGAGATTGTAGATGTAAACTGCTCAGTAAGATGTTACAGGTCCTCTTCACTGCGGGCCATAAGCGCCATGTCATCTGCAAAGAGCAGTTCATGGATTAGCTCTTGCTTGACTTTGGTGGTGGCTTGGATACAGCAAAGGTTGAACACCTTACAATCAATGCGATATTTGATGTAGATTCCTTTGGTGAAATCATCTTGAGAGGCATCCATGAGAATAGCGGTTAGGTACAAGCCAAACAAAACACAACCTTGCTTCATTTAGTTCAAGTTGGGGAAGAGGTCAGAGACATTACCATCTGAGGTAATTCTTCCCATCATACCATCATACAACTGTGTCATAAGATTGATAACTTTGTCTGGGCAGCCAAACTTTTTTAGCACTATCCAAAGTGTTTCTCTCTCCATGGTATCAAATGCTTAGTTTAGGTCGATAATCACTGAGTACAGACCAATATTCTGCTTGCACCATTTCTTTTGGAGCTGGCAGTAGACAAAGATTATGTCGATGGTGCTATGGTTTGCCTGAAAGCCACATTAAGACTCTGGTAGTACTGCACTGGCAAATGTGTCAGTCACCCTGGAGAGAAGATTTCTAGATAAGATTTTTCAGATCACAGAAAGCAAGGAAATTCATCTGTGATTGTCACAGTCCAAGTGACTTCCCTTCTTAAACAGAGTAATGATATCAGCATCTTTAAGGTTTTAGGTAATGTATTTGTTGTCCCAGATATTGCAGATGAGATGGTAGAGGCGGTGGAGGCAGATTGGACCTCCATGCTTCAGAATCTCAACGAGGATGCAGTCAGGTCTAGGAGCTGTATTGTTAAAGAGAGCACTGATGGCTGAGGCAACTTCTTGCAAGTTAGGGATGCAGCAAGATCAGCTGATGATTTGCAGCCGAAGAGCTCTTGGAAGTGTTTTGCCCACAAGTGAGGGTTTCTTTTCTCTCAGTGATGAGGGTAATGTTGATGGACTTTAGTGGAGCAACAGAATGACAGGGAGGTCTGAAGACTACTTTGATGCCCTCATAGAATGAATGCGAGTTGTTAGAATCAGCTGCCATTTGGATATCATTTGCTATTTTCTCCCACCAGTCATCCTTGATTGTGCAAAGTTTAGCTTGTGCTTTGCTGTGAAGCCGAGTATAGCACTGATGTTTTTCAGGACAGTTTTTCTTGTTTAGTCAGTCATGGATGGCAAAATGTTTCTCATCCAAAATGGTCTGTATTGCCAAATCATTATCGTCAAACTGGTCTTTATGACTTTGTAAACCCAATTGAGTTCACTGATGGTGCATAGAGTTTCTTGCAAAAGTCCTTCCAATCAACTTTAATGTCAGCCATGGTGTTGGGGATTTCAGGAGGCTGTAATAAAACATTCACAAGGTTTTCAGTAAGTAGTTTCCTGTTCTCATTGTCTTTGAGGCTGGAGATGTTTCAACGTTTTTGTATTTATTTTTGTCTTCTTTGATGTGGTGTAACTTGAACATTGTGTTTTGAACGGATGGCGATGTGATCCATCCAACAATCAGCACCATGGAGGGTGTGAATGATGTTGACATCTTGGATATCCCTTTGTCTAGTGATGATGTAATCAATCAGGTGCCAGTGACGTGACCTCGGATGCTGCCAGAAGGTTTTATTTAAACTGGCAGGTAGTTTAAATAGTGTTGGTGATTGTTAGTTACTGCTCAGAGCAGACGCTTAGTAGCAGTAGGCTGTTGCAGTTTCCAATGGCACTGTGTTGAATAACTCCTGGCCAGCTCTCAGCATCAGTCCCAGCATGTGCATTGAAGTCACTCAAGATATAGATTTTATTTTCAGTAGAAATGCTGTTAACAAGAGCATCAAGGTCACTGTAGAATTGTTCTTTAGCCTCATCTGGGTTGGTCATGGTTGGGGCATAAGCAAAAATGAGCATAGCATGCCTGCCCTGTCTTCTTCAGCTGGCTTACCCATCGAGAAGAAGATGTAGCCCTTCCCCACTTCTGTGAGCTGTCCTTAATTGGCAAAGCATGTTTCACTCAGTGCAGCTATATCGAAATCATACTTGGCTAATTCATGAGCAACCAAGGCAGTGCATCATTCAGGGCTGGAGCTACTGGGGTTATCAAGCATTGTGCATATGTTCCATGTTGTCATTTTAACTGTTACTTTGAAGTTCATTTTGTAGTTGTGATTGTATCTGGTTTGGTTGCCTGGAGAGATGATCCACCAGCTGCAGCAGGCTGGGCAGAATGTTTAGGACAGGCAATGTTTAAGACACCTTGTCTAGTCTTCTCCCTGGACCAGTGCAATCCCAAAATAAAACTGGTCAGTTGTCCAAGTAGCTGCCAGATTGTAGTGCTGTCCCGATTCACCACAAGGCAACCATCATGCTTGGACCGCCTGTGTATGGACTCATAACTGTCAGCTCCCAGCATTGTCTTCGCCTGCTGATTCGCCACTTGCCCATTACCACAGGATTTTGAGGATGACATGGAGTGTAATGCATTGCTGTAATGGTGGATGGTAGTTTGATGCTGTAAAAAAAAAAAATCCCTGTGTGCGAGAAGATTAAAGGAAGGCAGCTGGTGCAAAATGACTGCTCCACACACTTGGCCAAGCAAACATTTGATCTGATGGCAAGAAAAGTTGAGATGATCAAACAAGCATGCTTGGTTGCAATGGATGGCTGGACCCCATGACTGCATCTGAGGGGAACATCCTTTAGGGAAGCACTCCATAGCACCCTGCTAACGATGCCCAAAGTGACCGAAGCAGACTGGATTGGGGGGGTCAGAAGAGCCCTGTATCCCAGGAGATTTCTGTCAGGAACCAGTGAGCAGTACTTTTACACAATGGCTAAAACCACAAGTAAGTGGCAGTTCTATTAGCAGCCTTGGCAACCACTTCCAATGTTCTTCATATAATGACTTGGACCTCAAGGACCAAGAACCTTATTATTGATTAAGCTGCCATATTTAAAATGATTTTTTTTCCAAATGTTGGGTATGACTGAATTGAATGTCATGAATCACTACTCATCTCAAACAGGCAGCTTACAAAAGATAAATGGTTCACCTTGGAGCAGAAGAGCAGCAGCCATTGTTAATTTTTAATATGTACAGAAACAGTAATTATGTCTCCCCCATAGAAACTGAAAATTGACATGCTCTGTAGAAGCAGTGACTAATTATATTTGTGAACAACAGTGATACAAGATACTTCTGTCTGACTGGGGCTCATTGTATATTATTATCAAGACACTGCAACCTAGGACTATACTTCAACATGCATGCACACACAGACACACACACACGCACAATGCTTGTCAAGACGTTCTATTGACATAATTATTAACACATGCTTACACCTAAACCGAACCCTAATCTTAACCTTAGCAACTGGTTTTATTGGGTTTCCCCAGTAAAAGGAAACCTTTTGGCTCTTTTAGGTTATTAAAAGTTAAAAATAAATAAATAAATAAATAAATAAAAACACCAAACCAACAGGTTTTCTTGTGGGGATCAGTCCTAAGAAAATCTGAAAATAGTGGCATTTGGTCACCAACAAACTATAAAAAATAAAGAAATAAAAATAAACAAACAAAACAAAAAACATATCTGACACAACATGCACACTCCACTCAATAGCCTGGTTGCAATAAAAGCAGTTTTGCGAATAAACTAAGTTCCTGAGTTACCAGGCTCAGAATTGAGAGGCCTCTAGATCACCATATGCCACATCCTAGCATGTGGGTCTTGCAAGTGTTCTGACTTTTATAATTAAACATTAAACCTGTAATGAATTCTCATTCATCTAAATGAGGAAGGGCTCAGATCTAAAGCTTTGCAAATGGAGCCCCAGGAGAGAGAGGGCTGACCCTTTGAAGCAATAATTACTGTTTCTATCAGAAAGGAATAACACATCCAAACTGCAGAAAAAAAAAATTAGGCAGGGTGGAACAGAGGTCTTTGTTACTGTCAGTAACTTATGTAGTATTCAGTGACATTTGAAGTCAAATAACCTAGATGGAAAGATGATGGTATCATCTGGACATAATTATCCTGCTTGAGTTCAAAGTGTTTTATAGTATGACTGTAAACTATAAATTAACTATGGCATGGAAAAAAGAAGTAGTGCTCGGCAAGGATTGTTAAATAATTAATACAAAAAAGAACAATGCAATTAAATGCTAAATTAGAGACAATAACAGTGGGTTTTTTTTTTCTGGTGAGGGAAATGTACTGGCATTGCCTCTCATTCATTTCCACCTCTATGCCAAGTTGTATTGGAAATGTTCATGCAACTTGAGAACCAGCACGAAACCTACATGACAGTCAAGTCATGGCAAATCACCAACCCAGTTTATTGTGTCTCTAATAACTATGTAATTACCAACAAACTGTAGCGTATAGAGTAACTACCGAGGATTTGTGCACTGTTCCAGATGTATTCCTGTCATAGAACTCATGTCAATACACATGTTTTATCCACTTCAGTTCTGGCTTGTGTAATTATGCAAATGTTTACACACATTTAGTTGTAACACAATATCCCAGCAAAATCAGATGGATTAACAACAAAGAAAAATATCCATCCATCCATTATCTGTAGTCGCTTATCCTGTGTAGGGTCACAGGCAAGCTGGAGCCTACAAAAAAAAATTTTTCAGACAAAATGAAGATGAACCTGCACATTTTATAAGACTTCACTGGGAAAAATCTTTTTTTGTTGTTGTTTTGTACTGTGCTGTCTGAGTTTCAGAATCATCAATTTCAGATGAGCCACACTGCTTTCCATTTAGCTTATTTGACTTCAAATGTCACTGAATACTACATAAGTTACTGACAGTAATGAACACCTCTGTTCCACCCTGCCTAATTTTTTTTTCTTCTGCAGTTTAAGAATTGGTACACGCTTACATAAGTATAATATGGTACACGGATTTTTATTTTTCGCATTTATTGCATAAATTTATTCAGTTTCAACAGTGTAGTCTAAAAAAAATCACTGAAGCTGGAAATGTTTTTGAAATTGCTTTGTTGAATTTTTTTTTTTTTAATTGAAAGCAAAGTGCCACTGCAACTCTTGGGCCACAAATCCCTCCCCGATACCATACTAGAAAAACGGAAGGAAATGTGTCTGCAGGAAATGAATGATCTGCAGCACATGAGGCAGCACACATGTATATGACGCATTGCAGCTTGAGACATACCAGATTAGTCACTTATCTGTCCCTTAGTGCTGGCTCTAATAAAATGTTGCACAGCACTGAAAGAAGATGCTGTGGCAAACCGAACCAATTTATATACTAAGCTACAGACCAATTGAATGACTGGTCTTCTTTATCTTAATTTATGGATTTATTTATTTATTGTTAGCTTTCTTTATTTTTTCATATTTAATATTTTTTGAGTTAATGCCATTAATATGAAATGACTGACTGGATTTCACAAAAAATGTTTCATTAAATTTGTGTATGTAATGAAAAATACCTAAGCTATTTAAAATTTAATTCATTCATTCACTCATTCATTTAATAGTTTTCTATACCGCTTATCCATTGTGGATCATGGGTATGCTGGAGTCAATCCCAGCTGATATTAGGTGAGAAGAGGGGTGCACCCTAGACAGGTCACCAATCTATCGCAGGACTAATACAGAGAGACAGCCATTCACACTCACATTCACACCTATGGGATATTTAGGCTGTGTCCACATGAATACATTTTAGTTTTAAAGTGACATTTTAAATTGAAAACAATCTCTGTCCAGACGAGCGTTTTAGCTCCATATCAGAAATAATCTCCATCTATACTAACACACCTGAAAGTGCATATCATATGATCATTCACATACACTGGGCATGTGTGTGCCGGTATAAATAGCTAATGCTGTGGGTTTTTTTTTTTCCTGGAAAAGGGTCACGTGACAGGATCGTGATGAATTGAGGGAAGAATATGTTGTGACAGCTAAGATCCAATCAGGACGCAAACATAGGCGTCTGCGTCATTTCCACATGTCTACATTTTCGCCCGTCTACAGTAAAATGCTACCCCGTTTTCAAACTAAAACAAGGCCAGCAGCATTTCCAAAAAATCTCCACTTTTGGGGCATGAAAATTTTAGAGTTGTGTGGACGCCAGGTGTAAATATAGCTGTGGCAGCAGGGGCGTGGTCAAGCGTCGGTCTGTGAATGGAGGGCGGAGTCAGGGAAGGTAAGTGGCGGAATCACTGCACCTGACAGGAATTAACCTGTGTTTGTGTGTCTTCCCCAGTGACCGTGCCCTATAAGAGGAGAGGGAGAGCAGAGGAAGGGAGATCTTCCCCAACCTGGATGCTTTTGTGTGTGTGTGTGTGTGTGTGTGTGTGTAGTTTAAAAGCTGAAAATCTACAATAAAAGTGTCTTTGAGAACTCAGTTCTGGCCTGCCGTGCTTCTGTGCTCCACCCACCTAGAACACTTGCTACAGTGGTGCCGAAACCCAGGACGGAGCGCAGAAGAGAACAGCCCCATGGAGTCCTCCCCCTTCAAGGACCTGATCCATGCCCTCGCTATGGCCCAACAGAGCCAGCACCAGGCGTTGGTCACTCTCCAGGAGGAACAGGAGCAAAGGTTCGAGGCCCTGGTGCTGGCTCAGCAGGAAGATCGCCAGGCGTTCCGGCACCTACTCACGTCAGCGGGGTCCACCACCTCCACTGCCGTGGGCCCTTCCCACCTCACCCTAACGAAGATGGGCCCGCACGACAACCCCGAGGCCTTCCTCACTCTCTTTGAGCAGGCAGCAGAGGCGTGGGGTTGGTCGGTGGAACAGCGTGCGGCGCGCCTCCTCCCCCTGCTCACAGGTGAGGCGCAGCTGGCTGCGCTACAACTCCCCGCCAACAGCCGGCTGGTCTACGCGGACCTCCACAGGGCCGTCCTCCAGCGCGTGGGTCGCATCCTAGAGCAGCAGCGGCAGCGCTTCCACGCGTTGTGCCTGGAGGAGGTCGGCCAGCCGTTCGCATTTGGCCAGCAACTCCGGGACGCCTGCCACCGGTGGCTGAGGGCCAACAACCGCGATGCCAAGGGAATCATCAATCTGGTGGTGCTAGAGCAGTTCGTCCCTCGACTTCCAGAAGGAACCGCGGAGTAGGTCCAGTGCCATCGCCCGGCGTCGCTGGATCAGGCCATTGAGCTGGTGGAGGACCCTATGGCGGCCGTTCCAACAGCAGGACAGCATGTCTCCTCTTCTCCCCTCTCCTCTCTCTCTCTCTCTCTCCCTCCCCTTCTGTTCCTTGCCGTCAGCCCATTCTCCCATGGCGGGGGCCGGCTCCACCCCAGCTGGCCCGCCACACCCGCGGGGTCCTACCGTTTCCTACTTCCGTGTCTGTGTCTCCCCCCCCCCCGGGGGGGTGGTGTCCGG
>JAOANJ010000027.1:17675333-17685762 GCA_026413345.1 Ariopsis seemanni
ACAATACATGAAACATAAACTGAAGGTGATGGAAAGTTATATATTTTTTATAAGTTTCTTCTATTTCTTTTCCATATAGGAATAATCTTTAGAAAAGAAAACAAATAGAACTCAATGCCAGTGGAGTTGACATGGATGCATGTACAATCTGCAGGTACAATGATAACTTCATATAAATTCTACAAACATTCAACCATGGTCTCGAGATATCACATTAACAAGAATCTCAATTGGACAAATGCACAGATGGACGGACAGACAGACACTGAGAACCTAAAATAATGCCTGCACCACATGGTACCCAAATAATAATAATAATAATAATAATAATAATAATAATAATAATAAAAAAGCTCCATTTGTTGAATTTGAAATAGAGTGAAATTGATATTTTCAATTCATCTGGTATTTGGTTTATTTTGTGTGTGACAACCAGCTTTTATTGTCTTTTTTTGTTTGTTTGTTGAAAAACCCAAAACACATTTTACATTTACAGTGCTAGAGCTCTGTCCTGCTTCTTATGGCTTAGTTTATCAGCTTGCTTTTGCAGCCAGCAATGCAAAATATACAGCATGTTTGGTTCACTTCCTGCAGTTAGAGCTATTCAAGGTTGAATAATTTTCTCACTGCAATTGCACTCAAGTTTGCTTTGAATTGGACTGAGATTACCTCACTTAGACAGTTGCTGCTCAGCCCAGTTATTTTGGTCTGCACCTGAATGTGCCTGCATTGTTCTCACCTGCCTAAACAAAAAACAAACAAAGAGGAAAATGCACCAAGTTTAGTTTTCTGACAGATTAAATAATGAATATTAGCCATATAAT
The DNA here is from genome assembly GCA_026413345.1 of Ariopsis seemanni. NCBI lineage: Eukaryota > Metazoa > Chordata > Actinopteri > Siluriformes > Ariidae > Ariopsis > Ariopsis seemanni. The sequence continues at coordinate 17,676,158 of JAOANJ010000027.1, forward strand.
GATACCGGTATATCATATGAAGATATATCGCACTACAAATTTATGAGGATTTGAACTGATTAGATTAAAAAAAATGCAATTATTATCAGGCTGCTTAATTGCCTACTAACCCCATTTCTAGAAAAGTTGGGATATTTTCCAAAATGCAATAAAAACAGAAGTCTGTGATTTGTTAATTCACGCAAACTTTTATTTAACTGACAAAAGTACAAAGAAAATATTTTCAACAGTTTTACTGACCAACTTAATTGTATTTTATAAATATAAATGAAATTAGAGTTTGATGCCTGTAACACACTCAAAAAATTTGGAACAGAGGCATTATTACCATTGTGTTATATCACCTTTCCTTTTTAGTAACACTCTTTTATCGTATGGGATCTGAGAATACAAATTGTTGTAGTTTTGCAATTGGAATTTTTGTCCATTCTTGCTTGATACAAGACTTCAGCTGCTCAATAGTCTGTGGTCACCGTTGTTGGATTCTTCTCTTCATGATGCGCCATACATTCTCAGTAGGTGATAGATCACACACACTCTGTCTACAAAGCCACGCTGTTGTAGCCCATGCAGAATGAGGCTTGGCATTGTCCTGCTGAAATAAGCATGGACTTCCTGGGAAGAGACGTTGCTTTGTCTCAGACCCCATTCCTATCTCTGATCTCAGACTCCAGAGATTGATCCATCCCTACACACCAGCCAGATCCCTACACTCCACTACTACTGGTCACCTGGCCCCTCCTCCTCTCCCCTCCTACCCAGCCCGCTCAAGACTACTGTCTGTCCTGGTTCCCCATTGATGGAACAACCTTCCCATTGAGGTCAGAACAGCTGACTCCCTGACCACCTTCAAGTGCACACTGAAGAGTCACCTTTTCAGGCTGCGCCTCTCCCCTGCATCCTTGCCCACTGTGTAACTGTGTTTCAGTCTTGACCAACCCAGGCTGCATACAGTCTAGCCTGGGGTTAGCTGTTTTGAGTTCTCTATTTAGTTATTCTTTATATGGTTGGTTTGTTTCCTTGGCTGTTTGAGTATTGGCATTTCAACAGCATATTACACTAGGTATTGCTGTCACTTGTTCAGTGGGCACTAGAACTTTCTTGTCTAGAAGTTCAGCACTTCATGTACCTGACTTGCACTCATTGTACATTGCTCTGGATAAGAGCGTCTGCTAAATGCCATGTAATGTAATTTCTCTCTAAAATCCCAATATATGCTCCAATATATCAATAGTACCTTCACAAGCATACAACTCACCCATGTTGCACCATGTTGCACTGATGCACCCCCATATCATCACAGATGCATGCTTTTGCACCTTTCTCTGATAACAAACTGGATGGTTGTGTTCAACTTTGGCACTCAATGTCCAGTTTTCCCAAAAACAAGCCGAAATGTGGACTCTGATGACAGCATGCGTTTCCACTGTCTTTCAGTCCATCTGAGATGAGTTTGGGCCTAGAGAAATTGGTGGTGTTTCTGCACAGAATTGATTAATGGCTTCCTCCTTGTGTAATACAATTTCAGGTTGCATTTCTGGATGCAGCGGTGGACTGTGTTAAGTGACGATGGTTTTCCAAAATACTTCCGATCCCATGTGGCTGTATTTGTCATATTAGCATGACAGTTTCTCAAGCAGTGCTGCCCGAGGGCTCAAAAGTCAACAATGGTTTTAGAGCTTGCCCTTTATGCACTGAGATGTCTCCAAATTCCTTCAATTTTTTTCACAAAATTATGTATGGTAGATTTTGAAAGACCTAAAAACTTGCACTGAGAAATGTTCCTTTTGAATTGACTAACAATTCTCTTATGAATTTTGACACAAAGGAGTGAGCCACAACCCAGCCTTGCTTGCAAAGTCTGAGCCTTTGGTGAGGGCTTCTTTTATACCCAATCATTTTACCAATTAACCTGTTGATTGTGGAATCTTCCAAAAATGATGTTACTTGAATATCCTATAAACTTTTCAGTCTTATTTTGCCTCTGTCCCAATTTATTTTGAGTGTGTTGCAGGCATCAAATTCTAACTTAGTTTATATTTACAAAATACAATTAAGTTGGTCAGTAAAACTATTAAAAATCTTTTCTTGGTCCTTTTGTCAGTTAATTAAAAGTTCACATGAATTAAAAAAATCACAGATTTTTGTTTTTATTGCATTTTGGAAAATATCCCATCTTTTCTGGAAATGGGGTTAGTTGTTTGTTCTTGTGATAACTGCGTTGTTGAGACAGTAGAGAGTGGAATAGCATACAATAGAGGGAATACATGTGATTTCACCCGAGGCTGAAGTAACAGCTCTAATGCCATGAAAACACACAAAAAAAGAAGATACAAAATGGGAAAGAGCTATTGTGTGATTGACTGTACAAATAGATTTAACAAACCTTTCTTTTTACAGACTGCTAAAAGCTAAAAAAAATATAAGAAACTTGAGGGAGTACAAATGTTCATAAAAGCTTATTAAAAAAAAGCCTATTTGTTTTTAATGTTTTTCATTTTTTAATAAAAGGAGTATTTTGGTTAATAGGCCATTATATTTTACTCCAACCTTGACAAATGTGCATAAATAATTATTGATGGTCATTAAGAAAATAAAACAAAAGAGTTTTTTTAAATTTAAGAACAGGAATATAAGTTGATAAAGAATAGTAAAATAAACATTGCATTTTTCGGAAATAAAATTTTCTTCATTTAATATCTTTTCAGAAACATCATGGGAAAATTTAATCGTGAACCCAATATCGTGAATCGAATCGAATTGAATCGTGAACTAGGTGAATTGTTAGACGCCTACTGAATATGTAACTGGCATCTTTATTTCTGAAAGTGTTTGTTAAACAGAAAGGCATGACCTGGGTATGTGAAATCGAAAACATGGCTACACATGGAAAAGAGTTACACAAGCTGACGTTAGATATGAGCTGAAATCTCTGTGGGTTCCTAATATATTTATAATTGGAGTTATTGCATGTGGTTGAACTAATTCAGTCAGTCTTTTTTTTCATGCTTCTACAGAAAGCAATGGTAATGAAAGCTACTAAGATTTTTTGTCACAGTACTGTTACACTGATTTGGCCCATCTCTTCACGACTAAAGAAGTTATCTTAATTGTTTCATCTTTAGTTCTGTCAAGGTGGCTTCTTGAAGCCTTCTAACTTCTACCTTTTAGAAGTAGTACGAGGTTTTGTACTCATATATTAACATCATGCATAATTAGTGAAATCATTAGCTAAAATAAGGGGAGATGCATGCAAGGAGACGTCATTAAATAGATTAAAAAAAAAAAAGTTTTTAAAAAAAAATCTTTTTAATGACGTCTCCTTGCATGCATCTTCCCTTATTTTAGCTAATGATTTCACTAATTATGCAAGATGTTAATATACGGTATGAGTCACCAATTTATACATTGCTATACCTTATTTACTGGAAACTCAGATCCTTATTTACTAAAGATTTATGTGTAAAAACATGATAATATAACTTTATAACACCGACAACACTCTTTGAAACTGCTATATTATAGAGAGAATTGAATCCTTTAAATAAGCAAAATAGCAAACAGTGCCCTGCATGCCCCCCAATAAAGATTAGTAAAAAGGGTTAGAAAAAAATCCATCTTTTGTTGATGGAGCTTCATCTCACACTGAAAAAAGAAAAATCCAACCTTTAATCAAAAAATGTATTCAGAGAAAAACAAATCCCTCATCAATAAATAATTATTTTTAACAAAAACACATGTGCCACTATTATTGGCACCTCTGGAGATTATAGTGAACACAATGTAACTGAAGCATGTTACACAGAACTGAAACTGTGTTCTATGGTCCGATGAAACAAAAATGGAGCTTTTTGGCAATAAACACTCAAGGTCGTCGTTGTTCGTTTAACCTGTTGTCAAACGGGGATGCTCTTGAGCCATTCGGCTGTATCGGTGTCAAGTTCTATTAGGCCTTCCAGGCCGTTTGGGGGTCGCAAGGTTGGTCAGGCATGGATTAGGTGTTGCAATGTCTGTGGCAAACCACATTTGCAGGTATCATTATCGCATGCACCAATGGATTTAAGGGATGAGGAAGTCCTGCAACAGCCAGTGCGTATACAATTCAGTCACGCCCAGGCCTTACGATCCAGCTGATGGCCACTGGGCTTGGCAGTGGGAGTCTTGATGAACATGTGGAGTCTTGTGTTGAGAGTACTCCACTTCTCTTGCCACCTGTTCACCACCCAGGATGCCAACAGCGATATATGTTCTTGAAGCTTTGCAGCTCTAGTAGCAAAGTGTTGTCTCTGGATGCGTTGCGGGGCTGCTGTAGGGTCGGGTAGGGGTACCAGGCTACCCCCCCAGCCTTCTCGGCCAGTTTAAGCACCTGGTAGTCGCGTCGAATGGAGGGACGAATGTCAAGACGAACACTCAAGGTGGGTTTGGCGTAAAAAGAAGGATGGCTATAATGAAAAAGAACCTGATCCCAAATGTAAAATATGGTGGAAGTTTTGTGATGTTTTGGGGCTATTTTTCCTCCAAAGGTCCTGGAAACCTTGTTAGGATACATGGCATCATAGACTCCATGAAATTCCAGGACATTTTAAATCAAGCTCTAGCTGCCTCTGCCAGGAAAATAAAACTGGGCCATCATTGGATCTTCCAGCAGGACAATGATCCGAAGCATGTGTCCAAATCAACACAAAAATGGTTAGCTGAGCACAGAACAAAGCTTCTGCCATCGCCATCTCAGTCTCCTGACCTGAACGAACCCCACTGAAAACCTGTGGTGTGAGCTGAAGAGGAGATTGCACAAGAGAGGGCCAAGGACCCTGGATGATCTGGAGAGATTCTGTAAAGAGGGATGGTGTCAGATGCCCTGCTCTGTATCTCCAACCTTATAAAATGTTATATGAGAAGACTCTGTGCTGTTTTACTGGCAAAGGGTGGTTGTACAAAGTATTAAATGCAGGAGTGCCAATAATAGTGGCACATGTGTTTTTGTTGAAAAAAATATTTATTGATGATGGATTTGTTTTTCTCTGAATAATTTTGATTAAATTTTGGATTTTTGGATTTAAATTTATTTTGATTAAAGTTTGGATTTTTCTCATTTTTTTCAGTATGAGATGGAGCTACTTCACCAAAAGGTGGATTTTTTCCTAACCTTTTTTTTTTTTACTAAGCTTTACAAGGAGTGCCAGTAGTCGTGGAGGGCACTGTATCTTGCAATATACACGGCAGTGTCTATGCAAATCTATTCATTTTGCAACCACAATGTGATTTACAGGGCCTGAAAGTCACTTGGAGAATGGCAAATGTACGAGCAAATTAATAAGACCAAAGGGCAGGTATTAAATTAGCATGAGACAGTTTCTGCAATTTGAAGACAAAAAAAAAAAAAGTTTCTTGAAATTATGCCTCAGTATCTAAAAATAATGAGAAAATTTGATTCTCAGAAAGATGATTGAACTTTACCAAGGTAAAGGTGTTTTTTTTTTTTTTTATTAAAGAGGTTTTATATTTGATATTCAAGACACATTTTCACCTCTGATACCAAGGATTTAAAAAGCGCCTTTGAAAAGATTTTCTTTCACGCATATCTTTTGTGTTCAGTTTTTTCACTGCATCTCATCACTTTTACTTTGTATTATACCTGACACTTAATTATGCAGGTGTGGAAATTGCCATAGCTGCTGTGAACAAATAGCACAAACCTTATTTTATTATTGTTTCCTCCTCCAACTTTGCAAAAGATGTGATCTCCTCATTAACTGAATGTACAAAAACTACATATGGAAATTTATCCTTTTCACTTGAAATCTTAGTAGATCAGGGCATCATTGTAAAGAAGCATGATCACATTGTCATGTACTGTAAGAGCCATTGTAAATATTGTGCAAACATCATCTACAAAATGACAAAACACACTTAGAGCACAAACTTTACATTTGGTTGAACATGAAATAGTATTACATAATACAGTATATCTAAGTCAAAAACATATCTACTTCTAAATAAATTATTGTTCAGTGTGTTTTAAGCTGATTTGGAATAGAACATCATTTAGTAATCTGACACAAAGACCCATTAATTAACACAGACTATGATGAGTATTATGGTTGGTTAGTACACTGACTTTTCCACAACAACTGAAATGCACAATACAAGGCTTCAGTATTCTGTACGTTATACTTTAATATTCTGAAACACATAAAATTACCATCAAGGAACTTGAAGCATCAAAATTCAACTGATTATTACTGCAACCTTGTGTAAATCAACAGAAATAGGTGAGAAACACCTATTAATTAACAAATATACACTCCAACTCACTGGAAGTCACTCTGCTTCTTGTTCATATATAACACCGTAAAACATACAGACATAATTCATCTGCACTCCAATTTCGATGCTGCCCATTCCAATTAGAGCTCTGACTCCGAGGATGATGGAGTTATGGCGCTGACTTTAGAGAGGACGTACCAGTCGCTCTCTTCTCTTTTTCGCTCCCCCATGATGACTTGCTTACATACCTCCTTTTCTACATATTTTCTTGTTGGGTTTTCTGGCACATTCCTTGGATATTCTTTTGACTGTGAAATGAATAAAAGACTACAAAATAACAAAAGTCTCTGGAAGAAAATTGGGAGGACACATGCATCAAATTGTTTCAGACCACCATCTCCCTTCCTCCCGTCAATATCAGCCACGAGAACAACGAAAAAGATGTTGAGAAAGTTCACTGGGGTATATTTTTAGGTACATATTCTAAAAATGGTGGAACAGATTTGCTGCAGGTTGGGACACAGGAAGCCTTGTTTCACATGCACTTCTATATAAGACCCGTTACAACCATGAAGTCAACTGAGCCTTTCATTTTTGCATTGGTTTTATCATTGTATAACTGGAGTTATGTCAAAAAAAAAATACTCGTGTTACAAAACAGAAAATATTGTTTTTGTAGATCTGACCAAAATGAATAAAAAAAAAAAGTGACGTATTTAAGGTCCATTTCAATATACATATTTTATTTTGGCAAGTTCCTTAATTTAGGAAATGGACATGGAAGTTTTTCATGTGGAATTTTAATATGTGCAAAAGAACAATTGTTCTGACAGATTTTCATGTTAATCAAGGTGTTTAACATCTTGAGCTTGGCCATGGTATCCAGGTGCCACTCTTGTGTTTTAATATTGCATATTTTAAAAGAGGGCATAAATAGAGCATATAGGCAACAGAAATAGGGGAAAGGATAGTAATGGGTCTTACATGGCTAGGACTGATGCTACAGGCCTCTTGTGTTCCTGCATCTTTTAGCAACCCTACAAAGGATCAATGTACAGCAAGAAGGTCGATTTCTAATCTCTAATCCCCCAGAATAGTCAAGACAGTGAGGAGAGGGAGGTGTACCAAGATCATTAATTCCAATCTTTATATCTGATTATAATCTGAGCTTTTTTTCCCTTTTTTTTAATCATGATTGATTATGTGCTTTGGTTTCATCTTGAAAGATACAAAAGAGGAACCCATTAACAGTGGCATGGAAGGGAAAAGCTGATGAAATGACATCATGGGAGATCAAGTCAAGATGTAGTAACACAGTGGACAGACAAAGCATGCGCCAGACAATTCATGCTTCAAACACAATACAGAGGGTGACAAAGAAGGAAAGAAGTGAAAATAATTATTTTCCTGTATACCCAACACACTCACCATCTTCGGTTGGCACATATATGTTGAGGTACAAACAATCCTCATTTTGCTCCTGTATATACGTGGCAACTATATCCAAGTTAAATGTGAACCAGATGGGCATCATGATCTCAGGCACGGCATTGTGGATGTTTTGTGGGCATACGGGCGCAAAGTGTGTGGCATTCTTAATGCCTGACCACGACGAGGGTGGCTCAGGGGGCAGGAACCGCTTCTCAGCCACAGGTGGTGCAGCGTAAGGCACGCCCAAGTATTGGTCCACAGGGCCCAGGATCTCACTGGGAAGTGGAACACGCATACCGCGTAGCTTCCCATAATGTGTGTTCACTGTGGGGTAGTAGCTCTGCGCCCGTGCCAATGCCAAAACTGAGCAAAATAACCATATCCATGGCCTGGTGGCATGGGATCCAGGCCAGACCACTGAAAGCTGATTCCTCTGCGTTGTTGGCCACATGGTCTGTGAGAACACAAAGATGTCGAAAAACACTTTCCCTCAGCACGTGCCTCGGTCCTTCAGGCTCTCAACTCGTATTCTTGTCATCAGCCACAATGGAGGGGCTACGTGGCATAAAAAATGTATTTAAAAAAAGCCACAACGCACGTTCTTTATTCCTGTTCAGAACTGGGTGTTTATTTGCTGTCTAGTTTTCTTGTTAAATCTTCTGTCCTGCATGTGGAAAAAAGAGGAAAGGAATTAATGATAACTGTGAGAGAGCTAAGTACTCCCATTTGTATTTTTTTCTTCCTTTACTACGTTTTTATGAACTTGGCATGTGATTTGTGCTGCCTCTATAAACCTGTGGTCTAATGCTGCCAATCCAGAAATGGCGTACCTGATGATTAGGGTTTACTGCAATACCACAATTTGTATTTCTATCTGTTTAGTGCTCCAAATATCTAGGTGTACCTGTCTATTTGACTTTAAAACCAAAGTGGTTGTGGCCTAATTCAGAGGTGGGTTTTTTTGGTTGTGTTTGTGGGATCCCAGTCCCAGTGCACATCTCTAGAATCAACCCTGTGCTCTGTGAACCTTTCTAATAAAAAAGGAATAGTGTGCTACACACACACACACACACACACACACACACGAGGATATTACACAGTGGTGCAAAGATATGACGTTTATTTTTGAGTGATGAACATATTTCACAAGTGAGTGAAGTGAAAACAAGAAGATAAACTTCAGATCTTTGTGCCACCATGTAATGTTCTTTTTATTAGCTCATCCAGTGAGCTTATGCGATCACATATCATCCGTCGTCTGTCTGTCGTTGTAGTCCGTCCACAATTTACAAAAATCGCTACTCAATTTTTGCTACTCAAAGTTGTCAAGATGGTGGTGCCACCTGTCATATTTACGATTTTATGGGTGTCTTGGCCAGTATGAGCTACAGCCTCACTGAGGCTATTTTTATACACACACACATTCACAAAAAAAATATGCACGTTAATCAAAAGAATTTTAAATTTTGAACCAGTTCGCCATTTTGACTATGTGTCTCAAGTCAGCAGGAAAACATTGGAAGTGATGTCATCGATATCCTCACAAGTGAAGATATTGGAAAATATGTTACCCAGGTCCGTGATGTATTTTGTATGAAAAATATGAGTTTTTCAATATGAGAAGATAAACTTTATATCTTCGAGCCAATGTATAATTTTCTTCTTACTCCATAGACACATTCACAAAAAAACTACGTAAGTTAATCAAAACAATTCATTGATATCCTCATAAGTGAAGAAATTAGAAAATATGTCACTCGATGTCCCAGATATAGTTTGTATGAAAAATACAAGTGGTGTATTTCCCAGTAAAACACTCGTGTCATTACACACCATCAGGAAAACACTGAACAACAATGGTGTGCATGGCAGGGTTGCAAGGAGAAAGCCACTGCTCTCCAAAAAGA
>JAOANJ010000027.1:18126929-18139316 GCA_026413345.1 Ariopsis seemanni
GGGATAGGCTCCAGCTTGCCTGCGACCCTGTAGAACAGGATAAAGCGGCTAGAGATGATGAGATGAGATGAGATGATTGTTTGTAGTTGTTTGATAAATTTTCTGAGCTCTGCAATGTGGTAGATGAAGCAAGAAGCCTTTATTTATCACACTTAAGCACAGTGAAATTCCTCCTCTGCATTCAACCTGAATCAGGTTGGATTCAGTCTGAAGCAGTGAACACACACATGCACATACAAGTGAGCAATGATCACACACACACATACCCAGAGCAGTGGGCAGCTATGCTACAGCACCCAGTGAGCAGTTGCGGGTTAGGTGCACTTCAGCTCAACCTTCAGGCCATGGCTGCCCCATGTTAACCTAACTGCATGTCTTTGGACTGTGGGGGGAACTGGAGCACCTAGAGACACAGGGAGAACATGCAAACTCTACATAGAAAAGCCCCTGTCAGTCACTGGGCTTGAACCCAGAACCTTTTTGCTGTGAGGCAACAATGCTAACCACTACACCACCGTGCTGCCCTCAAACATTTGAGCAAGGACAACTGTTTGGGAATCATCCATGAGTTCAACAATAAACAGGATACTTAATTAAATCTTCGACAACTTGTTATTTCACCTCCATTCAACTCAAATCAACCCTCCAAACCCCATTATTAATCAAACCTCTTGCTCAGACCAGTGGTACCCAGTCCCTTGGCTAAGGTAGTACTCTTGTTGCTTGTCCTCAATCTTGACAGGATGCTTGTCTACACCATTCACATCCTGCTCTCAATAATGAAGAGGTCACGTTTATTACCTAACAGACAGAGTCATCTCTGAAGAAAGGAACCAGGTACCATCTGCAGACATCTTGGACTCTTGTCTTGTTGACAAATTTCATTACCTTATCTGTTCTTGTCCCAGGGGTTATCCACCTCTGACGGCATGTGGGCTCCCAAGAAGGTGTGTCAGTGGGCTTTTGACCTTGCAGTCATTTTGCCTTAATTGTATCCACATGCTTCTGCCTCTTTCGGTCATCTCTGTATGTCACATATATTTTCCAGTAACAACGGTGAGTAGCTAAACTAAAATTATATACACAGATGCCTGTATATGTTCAGGTTTTGTATTTGTTCAGTTTGTTGAAAGCACAAATGATTAAAGGCTCCTAGCTGTTGCTAAGTTTCCTCTCTCTGACACTGACCTGAGATAAAAGAAAATGTGAACTGAATTATGCTAATCTTGGTCAATCAGGACAGGTGGATTCCAGCTCACCTATAAGCTACTCATGTCACAGCATGTCCATTTTGTCCATTTTTGTGTTTAAACATCCCTTCATTGATAAGTTAATTGCCTTTTTCATTAGACAAATATTATTGTATTCTAACAACCTTTGGCTTGATCATATACTGCCTGGCCAAAAAATAAATAAATAAATAAATAAATAAAATTAAAAATAAAAAGTCATCATTTGGATTTAAATAAACAAATACTTAATTGCATTTGATTGGATAATTACGGAAGTGATTAATATGTTTCAGCTGGCAACAATTCTTTTAACACTAACTGATGCAGTGAGTAGGTTCTCATTTTTTAAACAACCATTTTGAAGACATATCCTATGGTTGTGGAAAAGATGCTACTGTGTTTCAGAAGGGTCAAATTGTTGGCCTGCATCAAGCAAAGAAAACAACAAAGGAGATTGCTGAAATTACTGGAATTGGGTTAGGAACTGCCCAATATATTCTTAAAACCTGTAAGGATAGTGGTGAACCTTCAACTTCACAGAAGAAATGTGATCAGAAAAAAAGCTTGACTAACTGTGATTGGAGTTCACTTAAACACTTGAAGTCAAATCATAAAAAATTGACAGTAGAACTCATGGCTATGTATAATAGCGAAAGTAAGAGCATTTCCATCCTCACAGTGTGATGAGAATTCACAGGATAGGGACTAAACAGCTGTGTGGCCATAGGAAAACTACTTGCTCATGATGCTAAGCAGAATAAAAGGCTCCCGTTTGTTAGGGAGCATAAAGGTTGGACTCTGGAGCAATAGAAAAAGGTCATGTGATTTGATGAGTCCAGATTTACTCTATTCTAGAGAGATGGGTGCATCAGGGTAGGAAGAGAAGCACATGAAGTGATGCATCCATCAGGCATAGTGGCCCATGTACAAGCTTCTGGAGGCACTGTTATTATCTGGGGACGCTTCAATTGGTCTAGGCTCAGCAACATTTTGTGGCAATAAAATTAAGTCAGCTGACCTGAATATACTGAATGACCAAGTGATCCCATCAGTGGGTTTTTTTCTTTCCTATTGGTGCAGGCATAAAATTAGGGCTCAAATTGTGGAAGAGTTGTTCAGGGAGAATGAGGGATCATTTTTACACATGAATTGACCAACACCAACTCCTTAATCACATTGAAAGTTTTTGGGTTGTGCTGGAAATGACTTTACAGAGTGGTTCAACTCTCCTAATGTCAATACAAGATCTCAAAAATTAATGCAACTCTGGATGGAAATAAATATTGTGATGTTGCATCAGGTTGTTCTAAAAATGCCACAGTGAATGCATGCCATAATGAAAGCTAAAGGTGGTCCAACAAACTATTAGGACGCATGACCATTTTTTTTCCCTTCTTTTTCTTCTGGGCAGTGTATTTGTCATTAAACTGCTATTAACCTCACCCTCACCTAGGCTATCCCATGGAACACCCTACATCTTCGGCACAGTTAATCCAGACTGAATGGTCCATCATGATGGTTTTTAAATCCTGCACACTTTCACATCCTATGTCATCCACCAGGTTGTCAGTGTATGTTATACATCTTCTGCCACACCGGGTTGGTTCTGCCAACCATCAGTGGGTTGTCATAGTACAAGCTTTTTTGCAACTTCATCACTCTGATGTACAAGGTGTCCTGCCAAGCGCATTCTTCGTTGTTGCACTTTTGTGGATGCAGTTGGGAGATCTTGATATAGCTCTGCATTTGTTGTGTGGCTTTTCCAAGACACATTCAGAGCCATCCTGAGCATTCGTGTGTAGCAGCCATCCAATTGCTTTTTCAATGATTTTGACATTTATCTAGGTTTTGGCACCGTTAACTTCTTTGATGGTTGTTTCATCTTTAGCTTTTATAATAACTTCTTCAGTTTGGTTGAAAGATTGAAGCTCTGTTTTCTTAGCATTACAATGCAGCTCCATTTTGTCTGCCTCATTGCTATTAAATGTGTTGAAAAGACTATTTTTCCTAAGAACATTTCAAAGAACATAATATATGAAGTTTTACAGTATATTGTAGAATTAAAAGTAGCAGTGAGAGGGAATAGTCAAAAGTTTCTGAATAAGCAGGAGTGGCAGTTTAAAAAGAACCCCATACCGGTACACACATTAGCTAGTTATGTACCTTCTTAACAGAGCTTACCCAACACTGTCATGGACACAATCAATAACACATACTGTAGGTTTGGAAATGTTTCTTTACAACAGCAATAATTTTGCCACTTGAAATAGGATAAAGTACAGCTAATAGATGTCTCATTTGGATCAGTGCTGTAACTGTAAAGTGTTTTGCATGCAGGGTTTTGATGACTCATAGGGCTTCCTAAGGTAATGTGTGGAACTGTGGAGCAGTGTGGCTGTGCCACTGCAGTCTTGTGGGATATTTGTTCTCAGTGTGGCTTGTGTGGCCAGACTGTTTATAAATTACAAATTGAGCTTTGTCTGACTCAGCATGCTTCTCCGACTGTACCTGTCAAATCATGTTCAACCTTTCCTTACCCCCCCATTCTTGTCTTCTGTCTTTCTATGTACTTCTTTGTGTTCCAACCTCTTTTTAATCTCTCTGTTTTTCTAGCTTACCCTGTCTCCCTTTTTACCTCTTTCTGCCTCATTTTTCCTTTCTGACCACTTTCCTTGACCTCATTTAAGAGATATCTGCAGGACTGCTTTGTTAAGCCCATTTTTAAGGTTCTTATTTTTCTTAGTACCTGGCCACGATATTTTCTATCCAAATATTTTATGTCCAAACAAATTTAGTTGATATATTTCCCAAAGTATAAACAAACAAGTAGCCTAATTTCTAAACCAGCAACCAAGACCAGGCAAAAATGTGTTTCTGAATGTGACTGCATTATATGGCTTAGTAAAATAAATGTTAGCCCCATTGCAAGCCTGTTTGGTACCTGTATTAAGTCTCCTCATGTATGGTAAGTACACCTGGACTTAAGTGTTGAAGAGAAACATTTTAAATTATATTGCACTTTAATATGAGAACAGAACAATGAGACAGAACCGAACAAAAATGGGCAAGGTCAACAGAAATGGGTGAGGCATATAAAGAGAATTTTCCAGAGTCTTTTTTGGGAAAGGTAATCAAAGACAAAATGTCTTCAAAGGTTAGTCACATTCAATATGTATGACCATGGGGATTGTGCATTTAAAATGGCACATTACTTCTGGCTTTGATTAATAGCTCATGATTCGGGAGCCTTTCTTTCTTTTCTTTTCTTTTTTTAAATAATGAAATGTCAGTGCATTATAACCAATTCCTCCCCCTAGCCAAAACACAATGAAGATGAATTAAAGAGACCATAATAAACAGGCTCCAGCTGTTTGCCACTGTGAGTGATATGTCTGGACTGAGCCCATGGAGGATTCAGAACTTTCACAACTCATTCAAAATTACTGAAGACAGAATATCAACATATGGCATTAATATAAACAAACAAACAAAAAAATCAACTTGATAGGTTGAACTGAAAAGTTGCATTTCTGTATTTTGAACACATACTCATTGACTTCCCCTCTAATATTTTCCCATGGGGGAATCACTGGCATCATCTTACAAATTGTTTTATTGTTGACGTGAAGTTTGTTACATCATCCACTGGAGGTGTGACAGATCAAGTCAACATTACATTAGCCTTCAGATGCAGAACTTGCTCAAAAGATCATGCAATTTTGTCTAAAAGCACAAAAAGGATGAAGCTGTTTACAAATGAAAACATGATCAACAACATAATCTTTGAAAAATATAACATGCCCTATCTATGCAGTGGCCTAACAATTTATTATTGCTTTTCCTTATTATTATTGCTCTTTTGTATGTCTTTAAAATCATTTCCAGTTACTATTAGCTACCACTAAAAAGGTAAAGTCTGTGAGTCAATTTAAGGCATCCATTACCATGGGTTTGGAAAGTATTCAAATCTATTCAGTTTTTGCACACTATATTGGCACACTTTTTTGTGACAGAAATTTCATTTAAAATTGAATTACATTTACCATAATCTCTATGAACTATGATCTTGAGGTTTCTCCACAGATGTTCTATGGGGTTCAAGTTTGGGTTTTGGCTGAGGCACTCAAGGACAGTCAAAGACTTGTTCTAAAGCCACTGCTGGCATGGGTTTCCTCTGGGTGCTCTGGTTTCCTCCCAAAGACACAAAAATTAGTGTGAATGACTTCTCAGTGCTAGCTCTATGATAGACTGATGACCTGCCCAAGACATACCCCACCTCTTGCCTGAAGTCAGCTGGAATTGGCCCCAGTTTCTTTCTGTGACCCTGACAGATAAGCGGTATAGATGATGGATGGATGTTTTCACCTTTGCAATAATGGATTATGTGTAGATTAATTTCCAGAAAAGTATATTTAATCCATTTTTAAATTTAATCTATAATACAATAAATTCTGCAAAAGGTGAAAGCGTCTGAATAATTTCCAAACCCACTTGGTTTTAATTTCAGTCATCATCAGCAAATACAGGCAAAAACATTGCTTCAGTCATTTAGCTAAACTAAGCAGCAGCTAGTTAGTAGTGTCTTCTCATATGAACTAGGTTGGCTAACATTATCATTTTAATGACCTGCTTGTGCTTTCTGAAAGGTATGTGTGGCAGCAGGGGTGTGATTGAGCACCAGTTTGTGAATGGAGAGTGAAGCTGGGTGGCAAAAAGAAAGCACCTGTTGTTAATTCATGTGCTGTGTTTGTGTGCAGTGATGGGGAGTGGATAAAAGGGGGAGAGGAGCAGAGAGAGGTGCTTCTGGCTTGAGTCAAGACTGATCGTTGCATGCTGTTTGTGTGTGTGTGTGTGTGTGTGTGTGTGTGTGTGTCAGTGTTCCTTTATAGTCCGCTGGAGAGTAAGTTTTTGGTTGGTTTGAAAAATAAACAGAAGGGAGAATCTGAACCATATCCACCTGCCTGTCTGTTTAGCGTCAACCCCAGTCAGGGAACCTTTACAGGATCAGTATGAATTTCAAAACTTTATAGTTGCAATTTTGTCAGTACTTCAGTTGTAATAGGTCTATGAATAAAAAAGTTGTCATGTCTGCAACTGCTCATACTCAAGCCTCCACTTCCCAGCATTTGGAGTAGCCTTCAAACATATTCACTGCAGACTACAACAACCACCCTGCACCACACCACTCTCAGTCTCAGGAGTATTAATCATCTTGCACACCTGTTCCAAATTACAGCTTCACCAGCACAGTGTATTTAAGGACTCTCTGTTCACTACAACATTATGAAGTAAATGCACAGAGTTCCTGTGCCTGACTTTACCAAGCCTTATCTATCTGTGCTGATTATTTGGTTATCAATCCAGTTTGCACTTTGGTTATTCTGTCTGTGTCTCACCTGACCATTGCCTGTTTTTTTTACTCTGCCTTTGATCATCAATTTGGATTTGTCTGCCAGCTTTGCCGTAATAAACTCTCTATTGTGTTTACATCCATCTGTCACCTGCATTTCTTACATATTTCTTCACCAACATCATGAATGCAGTGGAAGAGAGTAAGCAGCCAGCTTTGTCTGCAGAAGGGTGTTTTCTAGGAAAACAGCAACATCTGTGTGAAATGGATGCCTGCATTTCCCAACTCACTGCCAGTTTTGCAGGTGGTCCTAACGCACCCTGTGCTGGTTATGAACTCCAGCACACTCATACACCATCCTGAAAAATTCTCTGAAGAAGTGTCTGAGTGCAAGGGATTCCTGCTACAATGGGCTATTCTTAAATGCCCACACTGGGACCACCAATCAGCAGAGAATTGCCCAGTTCATCAGTCTGTAAGAGAAATGCCCAGGTAGGCAACTTCTGTGTGGGAGAAAAGTGGTGAGCCAACAACCTCTTAAGAGTGCTTCATTGAAATGTTTTGCCGAGTCTTCGGTCAGTGTCCTGGAGTGGGGGTCAGCGAACAGTTGCTTGTTATCAAGCAGGGGAAAAGACAAGTTGCAGCATATCCGCTAGAGTTTTGCACACTTGCAGCTGGAAGTGGATGGAATGAACTGGCTTTTAAAGCAACATTTTGTCAAGGGCTTGATCCTCAAGTTCTCACTGAACTAGCATGTTGGAATGACCAAGCCTTCTTGGACTCACTCACCAACATGTCCATCCAACTTGACAATCTCCTCAGAAATCAGTCATCACTGCAAAGCCCCACATCTCAAACACCTTTCACAGACGTCTCAGAATCCATGGAGGTGTCCCGTACCAGAGTGGCTTGCTCAGAATGCGAACAAAGGTGCAAGGAGGGGCTCTCTTTTTACTGTGGGGATGCCACAAACCATGTGTCACACTCCCTTTCTTGTCCTGGATGCTCAAGGATCCACGCTATGGCTGAGAGAGCTTCAAACAGCACTAGCCCTCTCCCAGTGAGTCCATTGAAAAATCTCTCAAGTCATTTAAACTGGATACACAGATAAGGCTCCCAGAATCGGTTCATGTTCTCTCCACCCTGATAGATTCTGGAGTCGCGGGCAACTCCATGGACAGTGAGACCATGCAGAGACTCCAAGTGCCCATGCAAGAATTTCAACAGCCCTTGAGTAGGGCCATCAATGGTGGACCCATTGGAGAAGGGTTTGTCATGACACTCACCAAAACCCTTGGTCTTCAAGTCAGTGCACTGCACTACAAAACCAGCTAATTTCTCATCACAAAATCCCAGAACCAGGCCATCATCATGGGATTTCCATGGTTGTACCATCATGATCCATAGATCTTCTGGCAAGACAGAGATTCTGCAGTGGCCCTCGTCTTGCATACAACATTGGCTCCATCTCCCTAAGCTCACAGTTGCTTCCACCACTGTGGAAAGCCCTGAAGTCTCTACCATGGCCTACATTCCTGAATAACCTTGGTTATGCATGGAGGTCTTCAAGGGTAAAGCCAGCAGACTCCCTCTTCATCATCCTTATGACTGTGCCATAGAGCTCCTTCCTGACACCATGCCTCCTCAGTGATGAATCTACCCTCTCGTCATGTCTGAGCAAAAGGCTATGCAGGATTATGCACAAGAGACTCTGCAACAGGGTACATCTGTCCCTTCATGCTGCCTGCATCTGCTGGGTTCTTCTTCATGGAGAAAAATGGGAGGGGACCTCAGGCCAAGTATTGACTACTCTGGACTGAATCAGATCATTATGAAATATCCATACCCCTTGCCCTTAGTTCCATCAGCCTTGGAACAACTCCATTCTGCCAAGATGGTCACAAAACTGGACCATCGGAGCACCTACAACTTGCTGTGCATCCAAGAGGGTGACGAGTGGAAGACAACATTTAGCACATCCTCTGGCCACTATGAGTACTGCATTATGCCATATGGGCTATCTTGCTCACCAAGCATATTCCAGTGCCTGGTAAATGATGTACTGAGGGAAATGCTTGGTAACTTTATTGCATACAATGATGATATTCTCATTTACTCTCCAGACCAAGAAAGCCATGAGGCCAACATCAAGGAGGTCCTAGCCAAACTATTAGACAGTCACCTGTTTGTGAAAGCAGAGAAGTGAGAGTTTCAGGTCACTCAGATCACCTTTCTGGGCTATATAATCAATGTGGATGGAGTAGTTATCTACCTAGACAAAGTTACTGAAGCTACTACACGGCCTACTCCCACCGCTGTCAAAGAGCTCCAACATTTCCTGGGATTCGCCAACATCTACCGATGATTCATCAGAGGTTTCTGCTCCATTGCCAACACCATTTACAGGACATTGTTTCTTTTTATGGCCACAGATTAAAATAAAATAAAAAGTCAGTGGTAAAAATCTGTTGTTTCTCCAGATACTTTTCGGTCCTCCTGATGTACTTTGGTATATATTCCAGAAGATCCAACCTTTTTCCAACAGTCCTTGATGACTAATGAAGTAGGTATGAAAATCTTTGCATGGCATATGTTTAAAGTTGTACTGTGTACACAGAAACCCCTTCAGTGATCCAACAGACAAGTGATTCCTTTCCTTTGACTGGCTTTGTATCAGTGAAAGAACTCATTTCACATTTGCAATGTGAGAAGGAATAGCAAAGAAAAACTGTGCAATCTTCAGTAGCTCTGAATTAAGCTTGATGTTTTTGGACCTTTCAAAAACATTTGATCCACTTCTTGTGTGCTTGCTCATGTGCTCTATGAATTTCTTCAGATTGGTGGCTTGATCAAAGCACTTTGCATCATCAATTGTCACTCCTTTTTCTCCCAGGTGCTTGATACAGCCTTCTATATCATTCCAGTCAGGTGTCTCCCTCAGATCCACATAAAAGAAGAGAACTCCTCCATGGGTGCCATCCATTTTTCCAGATAATCTAGGCATGACCCTGTACTTGAGCATTGAAATGGTTACACCTCTTACCAAGTCCATCCTTATGCATTTGTGCCAGTAGTTCCTTGACTTTAAGAGACATGAAATTGTTGGACTTGCATTCAAGAAGCATGGTGTGGACTTTGTTCAAAATGTTCTTCACTTCCATAATCAAATTGTTCTCCCTTTCCATCTCCTGAATGTGTGATTGAGTGCATCTGTCAGAGGTAAATCTTCATGAACTCATCTTCAAAAAAATTCTTGATCAGAGAGGGGTTTTTTTTTCCCGTGACAAAAAGAACACTTCAAGGCTGGAGACATCTGTAGTGGTCTCTCAATATCTGGTAAAAATGACAACCATTGCATCTTGCTGTGAGAAAGGAGACTTCTGTATTCAACATCAATGAATTCACAGTATTCCTTCAGATTCTCTGTGTGCAGTGTAGATGTAAAAATACTGATAAATTCTGAAGACAATGTTCTCAACATTGGCATGTAGTGTGTCCACCCCGTGATGAACACAATTGTTCAAGACATGTGCTGGGCAGCCTACACCAATTAAGACTTGTTCTGCAAGGACTTCAATTTTGCAAAAACATTCTCTCCTTCTTCATCACGCCAAATTCCCCAGAACATTGTATTGCATTTGCCACAATATATTTTGAAAATATCCCTTTCTTTTCCAGTGTTTCTTTGATGTATTGTGCAATTATATCAGCTGACTCAGTTGGAGTGTTTTTAACTTTGAATAACTTATTTTGCATAGCATCATTCTTCCAATCAAAATACTGAATAAGCAGAGGGAATATTTTCCCAGCAGCATGATTGCTGTCATCAAGTAGAAACACCACAGTAAGGTATGTCTTCAAGTGCTTCCAGAGCTATGTCAACCAAATGTGGCACTATCACAGCATTAACAGTTGCTTCACTTTTCGTACAAGCACTTAAAAATGTTCACACTGTCTAAGAATCAGGGAAAGCCTTTGTTAACAAGATTGACTTGCACTCCACTGATCTGTAGCTATTGTGATGTTTTGTGATGTGGAATGCAAAGACTCCCTCTTTCGCAGTAACAGCATCTTCTGTTTTACCTGGTCTCACAAAATAGTCAGTTAATTTATCTGATCAACCCTCTCCTTTAGCTGCAATTTTATGTTTTGCAGAACTTATGTGGGCTTCTAGATCAGTGGCACCTTTATTTGACACTGACACATATGTGCCAGCTTTGCAGGTCATGCATTCTGCTTCCCACAGATCCTGACCAAGACAAAAACACAGAAATTCTCTGTAGTTTCATCCATGAATTCATGTTTGCATTTGGGCATTTTTTTTTTTTTTAAGTCCAGGTGTCATGTGCTGGTGTCAACATGCAAGCTGGTCCTGAGGGTAATCATTGCTGCTGAGTGTAATTATTGAGATATAGTCTGACCAACGTTTGCATGAAGGGCATGTAGTCCTACATGACTGTCTAATGTTGGTGTGAAAGAAGGCAGGACCAAAAGAGAAATATCAGTGCAATGTAAAAACGCATAGAAGAAATGCTTTCAAATCCTGGATATTTTTGGAGATTTAGAAATCCTGGCTGACCCCGTTTTTTAGGTCCCAAAAAGAGGACATGTCTGGGGAAAAGAGGATGCATGGTCACCCTATTTAAACACGCTGCTATGCTAACCCACTAAAATACATCAGTTAGTATTAACCACCAAGTTTGCATTAGTTTAGCAACAATCAAGCAAACATTAATTGGCATTCGCAAATGAAAGACTATATTCTTTGTCACAGGCAAAATATGTCAGACCTTAAATAGCAGACTTCTGAATATCATGTACTGTGAATGTCCAAAGTGCCCAAAATATCCAACTGAACAACCAGAAAGAACCAGTTTCCTGCAGGCTTCCGTCAGCATGGGTTCTGACTAATGCACATGTCTATGTGATTGTAATTTAATAGGGTATATTTTATGAGGCTTTTGCATGTGGTAGACTTGACCTGAAAATTTGTATTTCATAATGTGCACAATGTTAAGTGTCAATTAATTGCTTTCCTGAAGGTTTTTTTTTAACTGAGTATAATTAGGTAACTGGTGTAGATTTTACCCTAAATCACATACTGGAGTTGATCATTATTTTAGGTAAATGTTTTGCAGTTTGTGTGTATTATGTTTATCAACCCCAAAAATAGAGTACAGTTAATTATTTGCTGAAGGCAAAGTGAATACTGGTGAATAATAACCAAGACAAAGTTAAGGTTATTATTCACTTGTATTCACTGAGCCTGAGGTGGATAATTGTTTTAGTATAAATACACAGGTGATTTATTTAAAAAAAAAAAAGAAAGAAAGAAAATATTTTTTAGAAGATTATTTCAAACTTCAGAAGTGGCATGCAAATGTTATAACGTGGCAAAGCAGGGTTGTGTCACTTATCCATGCCAAGTCACATAAAATACTTCGTTTTGAAATTGATAAAATAAATCACAATTCCACCTAACCTTTGAATAGTTTTAGACCAAACCTCATAGCATCTTTACTGCTTTGAGGAACAGCATTTTATTTTATAATTTGTAGTTCTTCCTCACTGACTGTGAGAGAGCTGCCATTTTGCCGAGCCGCTCGAGGCGATTTTTCAGAAATAGTCTGAATTTCTTGACCAATCAGCATCTGTGATTTCCTATAAATCACCTTTCTCTCATCTCATCTCCTTATCTCTAGCCGCTTTATCCCGTTCTACAGGGTCACAGGCAAGCTGGAACCTATCCCAGCTGACTACGGGCGAAAGGCAGGGTACACCCTGGACAAGTCGCCAGGTCATCAC
>JAOANJ010000027.1:18313899-18325848 GCA_026413345.1 Ariopsis seemanni
TCAACTGAATTTTTCTGGTATTGCGCAAGGTAAAAAAAAAATTGCAGAGAATGCAGAATGTTACAGATATTTGACCAGAGTTTAATATAAAATAGGAGAATTACACTGATCTTGCTCCTGAATTTACCCGTGATATGCATTTTAAGGTCTGGGAGTGGCATCATGGAGCTACATTGACAACGTCCTGTATGAATGAGAAAGATTGAACATATTTACAAAAATAGCAGTTGTTCCTCTTTCGCGTGTGTGTGTGTGTGTGTTCAGGTGTTGTCTCACTGTGTCTCTCATTCTCTATATCGGTTTAGCTAGTGATCTCTTCAGCTCCATCTCTGTTTCTTTCTATTATGCTCTCTTTATCAGTCTATCTCTCTCTCTCTCTCGTGCCCTTCCCCACAAATCACTCTCCTTGCTTTACCGCTCCTGACATCATTTCCTGCTTGTGGTTCTTCTAACTCGTGGCAGTGACTTAAGATTTCAAAAACAGGAAATACCCCAACTCAGGGAGCTCTCGCACATGCGCGTGCACACAGAGCTGGATGATTGTTGGGCTGATGCACAGCTGTGGATGAATAAATGTCACCGAGTGGGAGATGAAGGGAGCGAGAGAGAGAATGAACAAAGAGAGAGAAGAGTCATTGTCTGAGTCGAAGATTTCCCCCAAATGTGTTCGCTTTGTTTTCAAACGTTCAGTCCTAATCAGGGCTGCACAAGTCACCACAATTATTGGCTTTCGAATTGATTAAATGCAGAATAAAACCCAGCGGTGCATGCCGTTTTAGGAAAATAATCAATGACCGAGTGGTGTAATGAAATGGAGTTGCTCTTACCACCCTGACATTGGTTATTTTCCCGTAGCAGCACGTCATGAAGTGTTTTATTCCTCTTATACCGCAACAATTTGGAGATATTTGCAGTTTTTAATTTTTTTCTTGAATTATGTTCTACTTTTTATCCATTTATTGTTACCAGAGGTGGGTAAAGTACCCAACTTCATTACTTGAGTTAAAGTACAGATCCCACTGGTCAAATGTTACTCCGATACAAGTGAAAATTGTACGATCAAATTCTTATTTAAGTTAAAGTACTGAAGTTTTAAAAGTACATTTTCCATTCTGTGTATTATTGCCACAACGCTTACAAAACCTCATGCCTCTGAAGCAACCGACCGGATTATTTTGTGAATTCGCAAAATGAACGCATGCTGTGCATCATGGTGGTTTAACGTTAAGCTACGGTAGCTAGTCAGTGACGCTCCACCTGACATGCTAGCAAACTCTTTTCAAACTCGAAATCATATTGGGTAGTTAACGCTACTAGAAAAGAAAGATTTCTACATTTTGGCAAGATTATGCTAAAACATGTTTCTGAAAGGACTTCAGATAAGTTAACGTTATTCATGTTAGCGTAACTCTGTTTGTACATGCTAACTAACAGTGTCCAAGTTAATTAGCTATGTGTTAACGTTAGTTGTGGACAAGGCTACGGCAACTTGGTGGGCAAATACATAGAAAGTCATTTGACTAACCAGACTGCATAGCTATGTTTGCAACATTATCGCTAGCTCTAAAAGCACAGACAACTTCATTAGAAGCTTTCTCTTGGAATAAAACGTTTATATCCCTCAATATGCTTCCGCAGGTTGGACGGTGAGTTTTTGTAGGCCGTGATGTGGTTCGTTTTAGACAAACAAAGCAAACATTTAAAATGAAACAAATCTTTATTCCTTTCAGAAAACTGAAACATGGGTTCTAGCTATAGCCATGAGTGCGTGCATTCCCCAGAAGAACCGCCTCCTTCCATTCTGCCATCAACTGATCGTGTTAAAATAATGCTGCTGAGAAATCACTGAACTTGATTTTATACAGTCTATGGATGTGACGTGATCCTAGTGATTACTGATAGGCTCTCAGTGTCACCTGCGGAAAAACCAATCACGTTTTAGAAAAGAAAAAAACATCCACTTTCAAAGCTGCTTCATCGTAACGAGTAACGAGGACCTTGACAGAAATGTAGTGGAGTGAAAAGTATGATATTTGCCTTTCAAATGTAATGAAGTTAAAGTCATACCGGTAAGCTTCCAAAAAATTATACTCAAGTAAAGTACAGATACTCAAAAAGTGTACCTAAGTACAGTACTCAAGTAAATGTACTTCGTTACTGTCCACCTCTGGTAGAAGGCAACAGGAAACCACTACTGTAATGTTCCTGAGAAACTCTGATGGATGTCAGAGCCGGACCTGCCATCAGGCAGAACACTAAAGAAGAAGAATGGCAAGAAGCATCCACAAAACAAGTTAGGTTCTACTATCATGTACCTTATAACCATATATAAATATATTCATTACGTTACAGGCATTTAGCAGACATTCTTATCCAGAGTGCTGTACAACATACCCAGAGCAGTTGGAGGTTAGATGCCTTGTTCAAGGGCACTTCAGCTATTCCTGCTGGTTCAGCGAATTGAATCAGTGAGCTTTTGGTCCCAAAGCTGCTTCTTTAACCTTTAGGCTATGGCTTCCCTGCAAGTTACTCAAATTAAGAGAACAAAAAATAAATAAATTTGCCAAGTTACTGAGATCCCACAAAGCCGTCCCTGTGTTTGTAAAGTCAGGATGTTCCTGTGTTTGTAAAGTTAAAGTTGACATTTTACTGCTGACTGTTACAAATTGCTGACACTGGAGACTCCTTCTAAAAATGCTAAATAAATAAAGGTCTTCTCACATACAAGTACATACAGGGACATCCACTATACATGTCCCTGTGCAACTTGTGAGGATAAAAACAAATACATCACTGTACAAACCTGTGATTCAAATCGTAGCCCTTCAGAGTTGCTGTTATCGAAGATTAATCAACACCTTCTGTCCAATCAGAATCAAGAATTCAATAGTAATATGGAATAAAGGGATTTAAACAACCCATAACAACACTAACTACTATGTCGGTTTCAGTTTCCCATACAGTTACGATCATCTGAACTGTTCGACAGAGTGTTCAATGTGATGCTCACTCTACCATTTAATAATCTAAAGGCTTGTTGTGAGGCTTTCAGGAAACTCAGCCCTGAACCTAGGGCATTTTATAGACAATTATCAGATAAATGCTATAAATGTTAAGAGTGATGACAGGTGGGAGATTTCCAGAGGCAGATATTTACTCTAGTGCACACCTTTGAAATAGCTGGAAGTCTGTTTATTATTCCTTTCTGTCATAATAATGATCATAATCAGAGCTTAAATCCACACTGAAAGGGAGGATCATAAATTATAGCATGGTGTAATACTATACTAATAATGACAAGGAGGGCATGATGCTTTTTTTTTTTTTGCACTGCTTTACATAGAAACATTTTCACTCAAAATCCAAAATGTATTTTTCAGTCAAGGAAACATAAATGTGGGCGGCACGGTGGTGTAGTGGTTAGCACTGTCGGTGATTTGCTGGTTTGAGGCTGGTTGGAGTACTTCAGAAACTGCTGATCTCCGAGGATTTCCGCACACAGTAGTCTCTAGAGTTTAGGAGGGGAAAAAAAACCATCCAGTGAGCATTCCACAGCTCTGTGGGTGGAAACAACTTGTTGAGAGAATGGCCAGACTATTTTGAGCTGACAGGAAGTCTACTATGATTCAAATAACCACTCTTTACAAACACAGTGAGCCGAAAAGCATCTCAGAATGCACAGCACATTGAAGCTTGAGGCTGATGGGCTACAACAGCAGAAAACCACATCAGGTTCCACTCCTGTTGACTAAGAACAGGAATCTGAGACTATAGTGGGTATGTGACTGAAGACTGGGAAAAACATCATCTGGTCTGATTAATCATGATTTATGCTGAACATGCAGATGGTAGGGTCAGAATTTGGCATCAGCAGCATGAGTCCATGGACTCCACCTGCCTTGTTTCAACAGTTCAGGCTGGCGGTGTTGGGAAATGTTTTCTTTGCAAACTTTGGGGTGAATCATTTGAATCCCACAGCCTGTGTGAGTATTGTTGCTGAGCATATGCATCAACATGGACTAGAATCTCTAAAGAAGCTTTGCAGCTCTTTATGGACTCTATGGCATGAAGAATTGAGGCTGTTTGGGGTCTTACCTTGTAAGAGTACGGTCAGTGTGTGTATACTGATGATATATTGAAATTTGTTTTGATCGTGGTGTAGTGGTTAGCACTGTCGCCTCGCAGCAAAAAGGTCCTGGGTTCGAGCCCAGCAGCTGGCGAGGGCCTTTCTGTGTGGAGTTTGCATGTTCTTCCCGTGTCTGCGTGGGTTTCCTCTGGGTGCTCTGGTTTCCAAAGACATGCAGGTTAGGTTAATTGGTGGCTCTAAATTGACCGTGAGTGTGAATGGTTGTTTGTCTCTGTGTGTCAGCCCTGTGATAACCTGGTGACTTGTCCAGGGTGTACCCCACCTCTTGCCCATAGTCATCTGGGGTAGGCTCCAGCTTGCCTATGGACCCTGTAGAACAGGATAAGCGGCTACAGATAATGTGTATATATATATAAAATGATTATTATTTTTCCCCAGAACATGTTTCTTTGTTTCTGGAACTTTTATGTCTACTTACTGAGAGGAAGCCTCTGGACCTACCAAATATAATACCAAATATAATATGACAAACCCTGACACAACAGACTTGAGACCTTGATCTTTTTTCTGAAGACTAGAGAACAATATGACCCACCCACTCACTGGGGATCCTTCACATTTTGAAAATCATATTCTTTACTTCATACTGAATTCTGAAACAAAAAATTGTCCTTCGCCCATTGTGACAGCCAGCAAGACTCATATAAGAGATAAATGTATATAATACTGCTGGATGCTCTCTGTGGGGTGTATTAAGGAAGCAGTAGTGGAGTTGGAAGAGTGATAACAAAAACAAAAACTCTTGCAACAAAATTGTTCTAATTATTTGTTTGGATCCTGGTCAAATTGGCTGCTTTTTAAATTTTGAAATGAACAGAAGTAAACACCATGTCTGCAGCAAACTCTTAAAAAATCAGTTTTCTGTAACTGTTAATGTACAGTTGCTTTATATTTGATGAACATAAAAAACAGATCTACATCAAATACTAAATGTGGCATGTGCAAAAGCTTGGACACCATTCAAGTTGTTATGTCTCAGAACTTAATTAACTTGTTAAGCCTTAAATGACTCATTAGGACTCGTTACTCAGGTCAACAGTTTTAATTAGAAATAACAATTACGAAAAGAGTATAATACAGTCTCTGACTTTTCAAATCTTGTATTAACGCTCAACAAAAAATTGTCTCCTCTCAACAGCTGACTAAGAATCTGAAAACAAAGCTAACTGATGCCTACCAAGTATGGTAAGGCTTTAAAAAGATATCAAAGCACTTCCAGCTCACCATTTTCACTGTCTGAAATGCCACTAAGAAACGGCAGCTCAGCGGAACCATGGAGGTCTAGGCAAGCTCGGGCGGACCAAGAAAATGTTCAAATATGCACACATCACTTTAGGCAGTCTATAAGCTCATCCAATTTGCACTACTGTTTATAATTGCACTAGCCATACCCACAGACTTTAATCTGTTAGGTGCCTATGTCACTTTATTGTTCTGATGTCAGTATCAGGGACCTTTATATTTTGTATCTTTACAATTAGTGTATATTAGTCATATATTTTACACTTGGGGTTTATTTAATGTTTATTGCTGCACCATGGGTTTGAGAGTAACAATTTCAATCTTCTGTATGTCCTGTACATATTGCAGTATTGACAATAAAGTAGACTTTGACAACTATGGTGAGCAGAAAAGCATCTCAGCATGTAAAAGCAGAAGACCACATTGGGTTTCACTCCTGCCAGCCAAGAACAGGAATCTTAAAATCAAGGACAAGTTCCTATTAAAATGGCTGGTGAGTGTACTTCTTAGTACAGAACACTCACTGTTAAGTTGTTAACAATGAGTGTTTTTTTTTTTCTTTGCCTCTTGATTATTGTTTTTAATGCATCCACTTACTCCGAAACCTGCATACATCTCCATTACTTTTTTATGTTCTTGACATTAAGATTCAGCAACAATAATTGACTGCTGGCATTCCATATACTACAGAACATTAAAAGAGAACATCTAGATGCTTGCAAATAATCTAATGTATTGTTCATGCAATAAACATGTAGCTGCTTTGGCATGCATGAGGAAAAAAGAATTTCCAAGGTAAATCATTCACCTAGCCATTTATAATACAGCCAAGCAAGTAAGTGAATCAGCATGCAGGATGGTAAGGATTAAATGTTTGCCTTCTACATACTGCACCTGCTAAGCCTAAAAAACACTGCTAAGCAATTTCAAGGTAATGCCAACTGCTGGGAGTCAGCTGCATTCTGCGGTCGGAGGTCCTTGAGAACTCATCTGAGAGCACTTTGTTAAGTGATGCACCAGCCAACAGGGGCATCAGCATGGTCATGTGGGCATAACATTGCTGAATGGCTCACAGCTACAGGAGCTGCACTGGCAGACCTAATATACTTTTGAAGGGCCTATTATGGGAGCATTTTCAGAGGCAAATGAACAATATTCCTTCCCACATTGTATTAATTTCTCCAGATTTTTATCACTTTATTTAAATCTCAGAACATATTAAGGACAGATATTTTAGCACAGTAAAATGGAAAAACATAAAACAAAACAAAACTTTCAACCAACTTCCGGTCCATGTTTCAGATTGAGACCTAGAAGCTTTTGTCTAGTTTCTTTTGTTTGGTGGTTTTATTTTTGTTTTTATTTATGCAAATAAATCAATGTATTGAGCTAATTAAAAAGCATCTCTGTTAGTCAGTTAAGATCGCTACAATCTGTCATCTTAATTTCATCCTATCAATAAGTACATCTCTAATGGTAAGCATATCAGATGCTCGCTGGCTCTGCTGTGAAAAATGTGCATGCAGACGCTCACCTGAGTTTCCAAATCTGTCATTGCTTAAGTCTTGAATATTTTCCATCATGAATACTATCATTAAAAAGCTTATAATTTCTGCTTTCCTAAGAAATTTATCTCGTTAAGATCTGTTCAGTACTTTGGGAGTAACATCAGGTTGAAGTTGGTACAACAGAGTAAAAACTGCTCATGTGACGTCGGGAAACTGCCGGTGGTTTTTGAGTCACCGGAAAGTAGTGAGGCTCTCTTCTGATAGTTTTCTGACTGGATTACTCATGGATAACAATCAGATAACTTTTATAGGAATGGTCTCTAGTTCTCACTGTTTCTGATGAAGTATTCAGAAAAATTTTCCGTCAACTAGTTTTGATGTTATGATTCACAGGAGATTTTGAAGTGAGTTTTCATAGCTTTACCTACTTTTTTTCCAAATCAAACTGATTCATGTCGATAAATAACTATTTTAGAATATAACTGTAGTTGTTTTGATGAAAAATATTGAGAGCTTAGTGGTCGGAATGATATTTAAAAAAAAAACAGAAGTCAGAAACACGAGTGTCAATTTCAGTTAAATGAATTGGAATTGTTTATTGGATGTTGCTCACACTTTTTTTTTTTTTTTAGTTTAGTCTTGAAAGCTGTGAATGTTAATCAAAACATTTATATTCTTTTATATAAACACTAGTAGGCCCTACTTAGAAATACAAAGGCCTACAGAGCATAAATAGGGCATTTGTGTCAGTAAACCTGCTGAGAACGATCAAACTACAAACACGGATACTTTGAACTACATTCCACAGTGCCCTCTGTCACCAGACTATTGATTACAGCTGCCACTCATCTTCCTAATTACCTCTCTCGCTACTTTAATTCACTCACTCACGCAACTCCAATGCGAAGTATCATTCTGCCTTATCCAGTTCATACCAAGCCTTGTACTTTCTGCCTACCTTTCGATTTTCTGACCTCTGCTTACTCTTTCATTTACGCTCTCTGTCTCGCCTCTACTACGTTGTTTGCCGATCTCCCGACTCTCGCTAGTTTCCTGACTTTGCTTCCTGTCTCTCGTCTTGGCTTTGTCAACAGTTTGCATCCCGCTCTCCTCTGCACGTAGATCCATAAGTGCCTGCACCCTGACAGGATACTTCGCCTATCATGGATGTAGCAGAAGAGGCGAACCAGACTGCAATGAATGCTCAGGGACGCTTACTAGGAGAACATGAACAGATGCTACCAGACCTCAACACCCGATTGGCGCAACTCACAACTGTGATGTCACAGGCCTTCCTAACATGCCCTGAGTCTACTCCTAGCCCAGAGCTGCAACTCCCCACTCAGGAGAAATTCGCTGGAGACGCTCTCGTCTATAAAGGTTTTCTACTTCAATGTTCCATGTATTTCACTACCATGCCAAACCTTTCTGATGAAAACAAGATCGCTAAGTTTCTTTCCTTTCTCAAGGATAAAGCACTCCAATGAGCAAGAGTCATTTGGAACAAGGACAGTGAGCAGACGACATCTTATGACCAGCTCCTCACTCTGTTCAAGAGAGTGTTTGACTATGAACCTCTGAAATAGGTGAAAGTTTGCTCACTATATCACAGGGTTCCAGAAGCATGGCTGAGTATGCCCTAGACTTCAGAACATTAGCAGCAGCCAGTGGATGGAACGACCCTGCCCTGAAAGCTGTTTTCCGCCAAGCTCTGCACCCCGAGGTACTTAGCAAACTAGCCTGCAGAGATGAACAACTCACACTGGACTCTCTCATTGACTTAACCATTTGCCTTGATCATCTGTTAGCACATCGACCCTCCATTCAGGAAAGTGTAAAGCCAGTTCAGACTTCCGAGGACAGCTCACCCATGGAAGTATCATGCACCCAGTTAGCACACTCAGAGCACAAAAGGAGGAAAAGGGAGGGTCTGTGCTTCTACTGCGGGGGCTCTGAGCATCAACTCAACCACTGTCCCATCCGTCCATCCCGGGCAGCTCCAGCAGAAGGTCCAGCATGCACTGTGAGTCCGGTGAGAGAGTTCAATTGCAAATAATTTAAGGTTCCAGTGTTATTAAAATTGACATCCTCCACACACGTCCTTTCTGCTTTTATTGATTCGGGGCAGAGGGGAACTTTATCAGCAGCACAATCGTACAGAAATTCAACCTGCCCACAACCCCTCTGCAAAGTGCACTCAGCATTAGGACCATCGACAGAGGACCCATAAGAGATGCTTTCATCACCACGCGTACCACACTGATTCATATCCAAGTTGGAGTGCTACACTCATAGCATGTCTCACTTTCTGTCACCACAACTGTAAGTCACAATATCATTCTTGGTTACCCTTGGCTTCAACTTCATGACCCCTTGATATCATGACAGAACAAGGAAATTCTCCAATGGTCATCTACCTGCTTTCAGAGTTGTATCTCTCATCCCCAAGTCAATCTCTTGTCCACCTCTGTGGAGAGTCCTCAACCAGACTCCATGGACAATGTTCCTGAATGTTACATGGACCTTCAGGAGGTCTTTAGCAAGGGGAAAGCCTGTGGGCTACCACCATATTGGCCCTATGACTGTGCAATTGACCTACTGCCAAGCATGTCACTGCCATAGGGGCGTATATATCCCCTATCCCAAAAGGAACATGCTGCCATGGAGGAGTACATTCAAGAAGCCCTTAAGCAAGGATACATCCACCCATCCAAATCTCCAGCTTCTGCAGGCCTCTTCTTCATGGAGAAATGAAGTGGTGGACTCTGACCATGTATTGATTACAGGGGTTTAAACCAGGTATCCGTCAAGTATCCCTATCCCCTTCCTCTTGTTCCTGATGCCTTGGAGCAACTCTGATCAGCAAGGATCTTTTTGAAACTAGACTTATGCAGAAACTAGACTTACGTAGCACATTTAACCTAATCAGGATCAAAAAGGATGATGAGTGAAAAACTGTTTTCAGCACTACCACCAGCCATTTTGAGTACCAGGTAATTCCTTATGGCCTTTCTTTGGCTCCTAGTGTGTTCCAGTGCCTAATCAACGATGTGCTACAGGACATGCTAGGCAGATATGCCATCGCTTACATAGACGACATCCTGATTTACTCCCCAGACAAAAGAAGTCACCAGGAACACGTCAGAGCTGTTCTCAAGTGCCTGCTAGAGAATCACCTCTATGTCAAAGCAGAGAAGTGTGAGTTTGATCAGGATTATATCTCCTTCTTAGGATATATCATCAACGCAGATGGAATTAGCATGGACAACTCCAAGGTCTCTGCAGTCACGTCCTGGCCCATGCCCACATCCATAAGGGATCTTCAGCATTTCTTGGGCTTCACGAACTTCTACTGCCGATTTATTAGGGGTTTTAGCATGAGAGCCGCTCCCTTAACAGCTCTGCTTAAAAAGGGACCTAAGCACTTCCAGTGGAACCCCATGGCAAAAGAAGCTTTCCATTGTCTCAAGCCGGCCTTTACCTCTGCAGAAAGGAAACTCTCTTCTCAAACTCTCTTCTGCAGAAAGGAACTATGACGTTGGCAACAGAGAGCTGCTCGCCATTAAACTAGCCCTCGAAGAGTAGCGACACTGGCTAAAGAGAACTACGCACCCATTCGTAATTCTCACTGACCACAAGAACCTTGAATATCTCAAGAAAGCCAAGAGGTTAAATCCTCGCCAAGCCAGGTGGGCACTCTTTTTTTTTTTTTTTTTTTTTTTTTTTTTTTATATGCTTCAATTTCACAATGTCATTTTGTCCTGGCTCCAAGAATACCAAAGCAGATGCCCTGTCTCGAACCTTTGGGCTTTCTCATCAAGATTCTGTCACCCACCCCATTCTCCCATCCCAATGTTTTCTACAATCCATCACCTGGGACCTAGACAGAGAGATAAGGAATTCTCCATCTCAAACTCTCCCCGTTAACCTCCCACCTGGCCTATTCTACGTGCCTAAATGTCTTTGAGGCCGACTCATCACATGGGTCCACGCATCTCCCACCATGGGACACCCTGGCAGCCAGCATGCTCATCAAATGCTGAGGAATAAGTACTGGTGGGAGAACATACTCACTGAGATTAACCAGTTCATCGCCTCATGTTCTGTTTGTGCCCAAGTGAGGGTTCCTAGAATCCCTCCCGCAGAAAAACTGTGCCCCCTCCCTATTCCTCAGAGACCCTGG
Organism: Ariopsis seemanni; assembly: GCA_026413345.1. NCBI lineage: Eukaryota > Metazoa > Chordata > Actinopteri > Siluriformes > Ariidae > Ariopsis > Ariopsis seemanni. The sequence continues at coordinate 18,324,980 of JAOANJ010000027.1, forward strand.
TCCCACATAGCTGTTGACTTCATCACGGACCTCCCTCCCTCACAAGGTAATACCACAATAATGGTAACTATCGACCGCTTCTCTTCCTTTACCTGGCATCCCCACGGCATCCCAAACAGCAGAACTACTCTTCCAGAAAGTATTTAGATACTATGGCATCCCTGAAAATATAGTCAGTAACCAGGGTTCTCAGTTCTTTTCACATTTTTGGACTTGCTTCATGGAAAGGTTAGGGGTATCAGTGAGCCTCACATCTGGCTACCATCCACAATCAAATGGCCAAGCAGAAAGAGCCAACCAGGAAATAGGCTGTTTCCTGAGGATCTTCTGCATGCATAACCAGGGGGACTGGGCATGTTTCCTTCCATGGGCCGAGTATGCACAAAACTCCCTCAGACATTCTGCAACCGAATTAACACTGTTTCAGTGCATACTCGGCTATCAACTGCCCTTGTTCCCCTGGGACGATATGCCAAGCCAGGTACAAGCTGTGGAAGACTGGTTCACATGCAGCCAGACAGTATGGGAGGAGGTGCACCAACGTCTGGAAAAAAATCAATGCCAAGTATAAAGAATATGAGGACAAACATAGAGGAGACAATCCAAACTTTTCCCCAGGCAACAGAGTATGGGTGGCCACAAGAAACCTCCGAGAACCCAACACCTGTAGAAAACTTCACCCACGTTACATTGGGCCATTCAAGGTACTGCGTCACATTAACAAGGTCTCTTACCATTTAGAACTCCCCCCTCACAGCAGGTTATCTCCCACATTCCATGTCTCCAATTTGAAACCTGCCATCCTGGACTCTCTCGCCAAAAATGCACCAGTCCAGGAGCACCCTGCACTCAACTTATTTACCTGGTAC
>JAOANJ010000027.1:18519933-18531769 GCA_026413345.1 Ariopsis seemanni
GTGAATGGTTGTCTGTGTCTATGTGTCAGCCCTGTGATGACCTGGCGACTTGTCCAGGGTGTACTCTGCCTTTCGCCTGTAGTCAGCTGGGATAGGCTCCAGCTTGCCTGCGACCCTGTAGAACAGGACAGAGCGGCTAGAGATAATGAGATGAGATGACTATTAAGCAGATGTGGTATTTAGACATTATACTGTGAGTATTATCATGGGGAAGGGTTAATATTTCAGCGGTCAGATGAAGGCAATGTGGTAGAACTACAGCAAAAGATATTTTTGTGAGAGTTTCATTAATGATTTAACAATAATAATAATACATTTCTATAGCACCTTTCATTATTCCAAGGTCACTTTACAGGGGAAAAAAGGCTAAGAAGTAAAAGAGGAAGAAAATGTTCATGGAAGAGATAAGTCTTCAACTGAGATTTGAAAGTAGAGATAAGAGCAGTTACAGAGAGATTGAGGAAGATAATTCCAGAGTCTGGGGGCAATGGCAGTGAAGGATCTGCCCCCCATGGTGGAAAGTCTGGTGCATGGTAGGTCAAGTAGGTCATTGCTCGAAGACCTTAGTGAGTGAGAAGGGGTGTACAGGGTCAATATTTCCCTCAGGTAGATAGGATCAAGATTATGCAGGGCTTTGAAAGAGACAAGCAAGTTTTAAATGTGATATGGGACAGAACTGGTAGCCAGTGTAGAGGATGGTGGTGATGTGAGCAGAGCATTTAGTATGGGTTAGAACTCTAGCTGCAGAGTTCTCAATATATTGTAGCTTTTGTAAAAACTTTGCAGGAAGGCCTATGAAGAGTGAATTACAGTAATCTAAGTGAAACATAATGAAAACATGAACCAGAGTTTGTGAGTTCAGTTAGTGACTGAATATCAAAATTGAGTGTTAGATTATCTATTAGATTAGATTAAACTAATAGATTAATGAGATGACAAATAGATTTGTTAGTGTCACAGGATAGACAGAAACAGATGCAGGTGTGGTTCAGTTTGTTTACTGTGTAACAAACAGACAGACAAATCCAAAAATCAAGGTCAAGCAAACACAGGGCCAATTGATCAGTAAACAGGTCAGAGCAGGCAAGACAATAATTAGAAATTGGGAGACTAAGCTAGAGATCAGAAAGCCAGACAGTCAGTGGAAAACAGTGTTCAACCATCACAGACTAAGTAGCAGGACTGAGCATTTCTTTGCAAAGTGTGTGTATGGAATCTGGAGTGGTGTGAGATTAGATCAGAATCAGAAACACTTTTATTGCCAGGTGTGCGAACACACACGAGGAATTTGACTCCGGTACCACTTAGCTTTCATAGTACAACACAGGTAAAAGCGTACACACAAAACGAACAAACAAAACAAAGGAATGATGCAATAGTAGGGAATAATAGGAAATAATAGGAAATACAGAGAGAGAGAGCCTAACTGCAGTGATCTTCAGGGGAAGATTGTTGCTCCAGCAACGACCCTGAGGCAGTGCTGGCTGGGAGAGCCGAAGATAAGATTGGAATTTGTTTAGGCTTAAAACGGTTAGACGTGGCAGACTACCCCGCTCGTCCATTCTGGTCACTAAAACGATCCATATCTCTCTGCAAAGCCATCAACTTCTCCAATATGGAATCCACCGAAGGGCTCAATAGCCACAGTCTGAGTGCCGACAGCTCTGCTCACCGCTTCAATCATGTTGGGCAGCTTTATGGGGCTTTGAACAGCTGTCACCATTTTCTGATTTCCTCGATACACCAGGGCAATGCCTAGTCCAATCAGCAAAAGTCCTGTGATCATGGTTCCGAATAGGTAAATATCCTCAATGTCCTCCACAGAAAGAACCGCCAGGCACACGACACGCCACCTCTCCCATGCGTCCATCGTATATCCAGCTGCGAACGTTCCGGCAGGACAGGCTGGTTCCCCCGAACCCAGGCTTCTCGTCAAGAAGATTGTGTCAATTGCGTGAGGAGACCAGTTTATCAAATCCATGAATTTTGATTTGAAGAGCAATGCAGAAAGGGTCTCTCAGACAGGATGAGGATGAGGATCAGAAGCAGAAGCAGGAAAGATTAAGGGAGGGAGAGGCAGAGAAATGAAAGAGATGAGAGGGAAAAAAAACACACCCACATTATGCTTCTATCAGGAGCACAATATGGAAACATTAAAAAAACTCAGTTAAAAGGAGGTTTTAATTGTTGTGTTAATTCTTCTCCATGAAAGCACGGAGAAGAATTAACACAACAATTACACAAAACATAGAAAGTATGAGAGAACGAAGTACCGAGGCAGCCGTCCATGGTGCCATCTTGGTTGGAAAGGACCATAAGGACGTAGGTCTACAAGGTCTCTCTAGGAGGCTTCTCTACAAGCTCTCTCTCTCATTCGTTTTCTTTCTGTGGATTGGTACATTGGAAAAAATAGAATGAGAGCTGAAAGTTCTATTTACAACCACAAAAAGCAAGCAAGCCTGAACCAAACTGATGTGTTCTGTCTATCTCTCCTCTGCTCCGTTCAATACCGGGGACAGCATGGCCCTGTACAAATAGCCTAAACATATCTGTCTCCCACATGCCAAACCAGTAGAAAAATAAAACAGCTAAATTCTGTCTTCTCTTTCCTCAGTGGAGTTGCAGCTACTAGGAGAGTTGCAGCGGCTACTGGCCTTGGCTGGGGTCTCTACAGTGTTTTATTTTTTCAAAGCCATGTTCTGATATCTATCCTTATTCCTGAACTGCTTTTTGGCTAAGCAAAGAAGCTGTAGTTTTAACTTTTTTTTTTTAAAATCACATCGCGTATAACCTGCCCCACCGGCCCTGGTCACACATAGCCCTGGATTTAATCACAGGACTCCCCAATTCAGGTGGCAATACTTGTATCCTCACTGTTGTCAACTGTTTTTCTAAAGCTGTTCATTTTATCCCTCTGCCCAAGCTTCCCACCGCCAAGGAGACCACCGAATTGCTGATACTCCATGTTTTCCGTCTACATGGACTCCCCTCACACATCGTATCTGACCGTGGACCCCAGTTCTCTGCCCAATTCTGGAAGGCTTTCTGTAAACTCATTGGTGCTTCTCGCAGTCTGTCTTCAGGTTTTCACCCTCAGACCAATGGACAGATGGAACGGGCCAACCAGGAGCTGGAAGTGGCTCTCAGATGCATGGTGTCCAAGGATGCTGCCTCCTGGAGCAAGACCCTTCCTTGGATAGAGTACGCTCACAATTCCTTACCCACCTCTGCTACAGGTCTTTCCACCTTCCAGTGCTCTCTGGGTTACCAGCCACCACTCTTCCCTGTCCAAGAAGAAGAAGTCACTTTGCCCTCTGCCCAGATGTTTGTGCACCACTGCAGGAGAACATGGGCATTGACCAGGAAAAAGTTCCTACGTTCTGTCAAGATGTTTAAAGAGCAAGCCGACAAACACTACTCGGCAGCTCCCATCTATCGGGTGGGGCAGCGAGTAATGCTCTCCACTTGCCCCTCAAGACAGTCTCCCGCAAATTGGCTCCCAGTTTTATAGGACCTTTCCCTGTCTCCAAGGTAATTAATCTCTTCTCTGTAAGACTGTTTCTGCCTGTAACCATGTGCCGTATTCACCCAACTTTCCATGTCTCCCAAGTCAAACCCCTCGTCTCCAGTTCCCCACCATTCAAACCCCCTCCTCCACCCAGGTTCATAGATGGTGGTGAAGTCTTCGCTGTCAGGAGGTTGCTGAAGGAATGATGCCGAGGCAGTACCTGGTTGATTGGGAGGGGTATGATCCTGAGGAGAGGAGCTGGGTTCCTGCCAGGTTCATCATGGATCCCACCCTCATCACGGACTTCCACCAATAACACCCTGAGGCACTTCCTAAGGCACCTGGAGGTGCCCGTTGGGGGGGGTACTGTCACAGTCTGGTCCAGTCCATCCATGCCTGAGTTTGTGGGACTTCCATGCCAGCTCGAGGCTGGATCCGGGACAGGAATTCAGTCCTGCCCTGCTGAAGGCCATTTTCCCTGAAGCGCCACTCCCACACCTGCTACCACTCCTCTCCCATCAGCCAGGGCCTTTGTAAGAACTGTTTGGAGCTACTCCAGTTGCCAGACTGTCTCTCGTAGACTTTCCTCACCTCGCTACAACCCTTTAGTTTGTGTCTTCTTGATTCCTCCTGCCTGAATTGTTCCTTGTTTTCTGTCTAGTTTTTGCCCCTGTTTTGCCTGCTTATTCCTTTGGATTGCGTTTTTGCTTCCTCTGTCTGGATTTCCCTTGTCCCTGTGTTCTTTGATTTTTTAAAGATTTTTCTGTCCTGTTTTTGTCCCTGACTGTGCTTACCTGCTCCTCTGTGTTTTTGACCTCCTGCCCCATTTTTTGGCCACTGATTTTTGCTTGAGACCTACTGTACTTCTGCCCTCTACTTCATTTTTTCTCTGTACATTGCCTGTCTTGAGTCTGCTCTTGGGTCCTCACTTCACCTCAGCTCACCATTTCTGACAGCTCCAAAAGGTGAATAGATTTGTCCTGAGAGACCTGTAATAATATAGGCCATGTGTTTCAAGCTGGAATGTCAACTGTAATTATAAATATCACTTGGTTTACTGCTACGGTGATCTATGAAATCTAGATATCGCTGCATGACATATAGATAGCTTTCTCCACAGGTAGACTCCTGCTAAGACTTGCTGCAACATGGTTGAAATTGCATATTCCCTGCTCACTCTAGCATTAGCACCACAAGATAAGAAAAAGCAATGGACCAGCTTCTTTTGGTGAATAGTTTACGCTTTGTGTGTAAACACAGGGTGGTTGAAAGCACTGAGGAGCTGGAATACTTACTGAATTAGTTATTTACTATGTCTATGTTCCTTTCAATGATTAATGTATTTATTATTCATGATGCTAGTGATATTTCCTCTGTAATTTATTCTGTAATAAAAATGGATCCCCTTAGCCTTAACAAGCTACCTCTTTCACACATATAACTGTCATATTTGCTATACAGTAAATATGACAGTTATATTTGTGAAAGAGGTATCTTGTTAAGGCTAAGGGGATCCATTTTTATCACAGAACTTCTGGTTCAAAGCCTCATGCATAATTAGCTATGATGTCATGTGCAAATGAAAATTTTTTAAAGAAAAATGAAATGTCTCTTTAGCATTTTGGTACGCAACATGCATTGTCAACATGCATTTTCATTGTCCTCTATATACTGACAATGAAAATGCATTGTTGTCACTTTCACTATTCTTAGCAATTTGAGACACCATTCTGAAATACTTTGGGAATTATCAGTGTGATAGAATGATAACCTGCCCAGCATGTATCCTGCCTCTCACCTGGGATTGGCTCCAACGTCCTCCGCAACCCTGATGGATAAGCGGCATAGATAAAGGAAGGATGGAAGGGATGCATGGGAATTATTAGGACTATTACAGCTAAAGAATATAAATAAATTGCATATTATTATACCGAAGCATAGAAGTACATTTTTACCAAAATTTTACTCTAAGTAGCTTACCAGCTTACATAGACAAGGCCTATACAGTGCTCTAGTTGTTATTGTTGGGGTCGTGAAGGACAACATTTGTTTCAGGTTCAGGGTTTTTTAATGAGAAATGTTTCACTTAATGTGATAAACATGGGCTTATGTCTTGCCATTTTCTGATGGCTGCCACCTCTTACTTATTTAGGTTGCTTCCTATTCAGCTCCAGGAACATGCTTGAGCTCTGCACTGCTGATTGGGAATTAGGTGCTCATAGGAGACTTTGTCAACAGCTGTCTGGAAATCCAATTACAGAATTTCATAAGCCATACATGTATTAAACCCTTTCATAAACCTCAGTGGGGAAAAGGCATACAAATGTCCTTCAGAGCTGTTCTTCTGCTGAATGTATGAAGGAATGTCAGCGATATTGGTATGCTCATAGTGCCTCTACTGGATGAAGGGCTTCACCCCATGAGCCTGCCTTGAATTCAGGATAGACCTTAAATCTATTATTATTCAGGACAGCAAAAGGTGTTAACTTTGGGTGGATGTCAGATACTAATGTTTGCTGTTAGAGAGAGTTCCTATTCAACATGTTGTTTATGACATACTGAGTGACAAAAAAAAAAGTAGCTAGACAAGGGTATGTTGTGACATGTATTAGATAAACTGTGCCACCCACTAGCTAGTTCACATAACAGCTGACAACCTGGAAGGACTAATACATGCCTCCTCTGAGACACAGGAAGCCAGACACCAGATCTTTTCAAACTGTTGTAAGATATTTCAATACATTAGCTAACAGACATCTGTGATTGGTCAGTATTGGTCTGATGGGGAAAGATGAATGCTATGCTTTCCAACTAACCAGCACTGCTAATTATGTGCTTTTGGACTCTCAGCCATGCAGTCTTTGGGATTCAAATCTCCAGATAACAGAGAGAACATTTGTACCAATAAACATCTCAGGAGCCTGTGACTTTTCCTAAAATGAAAAATATATTTATATCTGTAATTTTTTTTACAAGAATCTTTTTCTATCTTCCATTTTATTGCCTGGACATTTTACGAAACTTCACTACTTCAGTAATATAAAATAGATTATGTGACACAAATAAAACTGGGATAAAGCTGTGCAGGAGACCTGTTAGTATCTAATTAAAGCTTGGGTAGGTCATTTTTGAACCAGCAAGAGTAAGCTAGAATTTGAATGCATCCAACCAAAAAATCCCACCCCCTCCTGTCAACCTTCCCTCTAAAGCCACCCCTCCAAAACACTTGAATGCACACTACGTGATTACTGCTGGAGGATGAGTCCATGAGAAAGAGCATTGGGGAGAGGAGTGTATTGTCATATCCAAGTACCTCATATCTCATTCACATGTAAGAAAACACCTAACATTATCCTAATGAATGTAAACAATGAACATGGCTATCATTAGTACTCACAACTCTTGACGAGTTTGCTAGCTTTAGCAATATGTCTGCAATATATCTGCCTAGCCTTGTGGAAGAATCCGGTCATGTGCAATAAGTGCACAGACAGAGTGCATGGTAGGTAGGTAGGTAGGTAGACAGGTATATAGACCATTCAATCATTTCATTTGGCTTTTTGCAGCTGAGTTTTGTGTCAGATTTTTTTTTCTTTTTATTGTCAGAGTATTTGATTTATTCCTTGCTGTTGGGATGTAAAGAGAATTTCAAGAAATATAACAAAAATGCTGCTAAAAATTATCTATCCTACCTTTAATCAGAATAGACAATCTATATAGCTGGCAGTAGCTTTTTAAAAATTAAAAAAAAAAAACACAATTTATAATCTTATTGAAAACTGGATGGTCTGACTCATGAGCTACACTCTTCATACACAGGGCAGCTAAACTGTAATCAAAAATAAACAAACAAAATGACTGTAATATACAGATAGTCCTATGACAATACAGTACAATTTGCCATTACTGTAAAAAGTTACATTATGAATGCAGTAAACATTAATTACAGTAACTGCCTGGTAGTCCTGCTGTAAATTATTAGTATAAAATAGCTATTCAATTAAAAACACTGCAATACTGCAACTTGGAATGCACAATGCACAGCAATATTCAAGCTTCAGTTCACCAGCCTCTTGCCTATTCCACTTTCCAACACATTATCATTTAAATCTTCCTCTGTTAGAATACAGCACTTTCTTTTTCCTCTGGCAGAGTGAAGACAGCAGTTAATTGCTTGCCTTTTCTCTCTTTTTTTGTCACAGCATAAAAACTGCAATATTACCTGAGTTCTATATCAATTAACTCTAAGCACATTTGCCTACTGTACCAAAATTAAAGCAGCTTTATCTCTTATTTCCCTGTGAAAAACCCTTATTTTGCAGAAGCATTAAAATTCAAAATTTATCACCAGTGCTGCTCCTGAGACCATGGCTGAGTCTTGATGTAGTAATTGTTTTGGTAATCAGGACAACCATCTATCAGATAGACTGCTTTTAAATAGAAATGCTGCTGTGCCTTTTTTCCTCCATTATCTTTCCCTTTTGAAGTTTATTCAGGTGGCTTATTCCATGAAAGTCAGCATATTTACATATCCTAGTGAAGTTAGTGGCACTGAGTACATAAAGGATATTCTTTAACATCTAACTCACCTTATTTCTAAAATTATTGTTGCAATAATTCCTGGTGTTTTCACATTGGTTTTAACAGCAAGCTACAAATTAGTTATGATCTGTGTTGTTTATTGTTTTTAAATTGGCATCCTATCATTTAATGGTTGCCACAGTGGTGCAGCAGATGGCATTGATGCCTTACAGTTCCGGGGTGCCCAGTTTGATCCTGAGCTCAGGTTACTGTCTGTGTAGAGATTTACATGTTCTCCCCATTTGGATACTCTGGCTTACTCACACCTCCCAAAAATATGACAACTGGATTGGTGATTCTAAATTGCCCCCAACCATGTGAATGTGTGTATAGTATCCTGAAGTACACTGAAATCCCATCCAGGGTGTATTCCCTCCATGCACCAAGTGTTCCTGGTATTGAATTGAGATCCACCATGATCCTTCCCAGAAGGAGTACAAGTGCTTACTGCAGATGAATGAGTCATTTTTATTTGTGAAAGTCAAAATAATGAATAATCATAGTCTTTTCTGTGCCAGCATCTGGTATTCACAGGCAGTCTCCCATCCAAGTACTAACCAGGCCTTTAAGGCACACTGGGTGGCACCAATCTCCAGTTTTAGAGCCCTCAGCCTCTAGCCTATTACATAGCTAGGGTTACAGTGGGGGGCTGGTCCCCTGGTAACAGTGAGAGTTTGACTCCCTAATCACATTGCGGCATGCCTCGCCAAATGGCCATAGGTACCATTTTTATGATGGTTTTTGATATGACCCGACTGCAAGTAGAACTCATGATCTTCCAGTCGAGAGGCCACCAGGCTAACCACTAGGCCAACTCATGGTAATAAATAATGAGCCACATATCTTATTGTATCTATGCACCTTCCTCTTGTTCAATGCTTAGAAGGGAATCCTGACTTTATGATGTAGCTATGCAGATGGCCAGTTGGCTGGCTGCATAGCAAATGACAAAGAGAGGATCTCTGTCATCCTTTTCCACCACATATAATACAAACTACTGAAATGGCATAACTTACAGCACAACCCAAATTATGGCCAGAGGGTAAACCTTTGAACTGCTAAACTGCACTTTAGCAAGACACATGATAGCTATGCAACAAGCAGGATTAGCCTTGCATTTTGATAAGAACTAAAAGTTCTGCTTGGTGCTATTTACTGTCTGTTGGCTACATGATCATGCCACTCGTAAAAGCATTATAAGTTCTGGCAGTAGTCACCTTTTAGTACTTATACCTTTTAATGCGAATGAAATGTAATGTTTGCCAGAGCATTTTGTCTGTGGTTTGGCAAAGTGTTGCCACAATTTATCATTTCAACTCCTGTTGTTCACACACACACACACACACACACACACACACACATCAGCAAATATAGTGTCCTTATTTTAGCTCTTTAAACTACCCCAGACATAGGCATTAGATTGAGAAGGCATGCTGCCAGTGAAGACAGGTACAGACTGTCTCTAAGAAGATTGAGTGAGAGGCTTTGCAAAATCTGACAGGTGGTTCATTGGTTCATTGACTGCTTTGAGTGCCAGTGTCATGGAGGTGGCATGTCCTTCTAGTAGGGGCTAAAGCAAGAGTCACTGAGGAGGTCTGCACAAGAGCTGAGGTGTGTGTGTGTGTGTGTGTGTGCGCACAGTTGGGAGTTCATTTGTGGACTGCTAGACTGGTGTAGTGAGTCAGAGAGTGAGACATAAATTTAAGACCAGGAACATGGGACATAATGAACTCCTCAGAGCAATCCATTACAAAAAGATGTCAAAAACAGAGTAGCTGATCAGTAATGAGCAATACAACTTGAACTGTACTGTGAAAATCCAGTATTTGGCATAAAGGTGAAAGAGGAAAAGATTTGCACTGTAATACAGTAAAACATCACTTTCCCTTCTTTTTCCCAATTTGGTCACCTGCCAGTTCTCACTATCATATGACAGTTTTCATCCAGGCATGGTGAAGGATAACATGTGCTTCCTCTGAGATGTGTGAAAACCTAGATATATACAAGATCAAATTATGTAGCATGAGTGTGATCAATTCACATAGCACTACTGTAAACCAATTACATTATGAGGAGGTTGGCACTGACATGAACTATAACTGTAGTATAAATTTAATGCAATTGACACATGTAGTACAGTAGTGCAGTGGCTGTTGCAGAATGCTAAAAACCTAGGTTTGATCCTCAGTTCAAGTGAGAGTGCAAAATTCAATTTTATTCAGGGCTTTGAAAACACATAATCAAATCATGTTGGATGTAAGAAAACAAATTGTGTTAATGTAACTCAATCCAATCACATTTAAGTACATTCATTTTTTCCATGATAGATAGATAGATAGATAGATAGATAGATAGATAGATAGATAGATAGATAGCAGTGGCAAACCGTTACTATTATAGCTGGAACTTCAGCTCAGCCAAAACTTAGCCAGACACATGAAAAAAGCAACAGAGCAAAGGATTTTGCAAGGTATTAGCGGCAGGGTACCAGGTCGCTCAGTTGTGTGTAGCTGTTGATGTTGATTTTAAAAGTAACTACATAAATTAGACAGGGAAATGTCTAATTTATCATACATAAATGTCTAATTAATCACACTTTTTCACTTATACTTAAGTATGAGTGAAAAATACTGTGGCGAGCGTGCATGGAAGAAGAGTCTGGAGACAGAAATCTTAGTTTCTCAGTCGTTAGCCTATGCTACCTGCTCTCAATAGCACTGGCTTGAATGCTTTATTAGCATTTGCTAACACTACTGATGAACGCTACACTGGCTGGAAGGTGACTTCACTGCCACACTGATGGCACCGACTCGTGGTTAAGCTCGCGTTGGCCTCCGAGAAGGCTGAGGGCGATACATTTTTGGTCCCTTTCACTATAAATCAAAATCTGATTGGTTAATTCATCTGTCACTTCCTACATAAACATACACTGCCATGGCTTTCTGTCCTGGCAATGAAGTCCTAACCAATGAGTGAGCAGCTCTAAACTCTTCTCAGCCTAGAGACAAGAAACAAAAACAAACATTGGATAACTAATGTTTTCAGGACAGTAACTCTTTCATTTCTAAAGCATATTTGATAGAAAATGAGGCCAAATTAGAATTAGAAGAGAATAATGAAATTATGAAAGAAATGAAAGCATGAAAGAAATTAAATATAACATTTGAAATGCTGATTATGTTTGGGTTCACGAAAATATATGGATATTTGAAGCAGATACAAATATAGTGTCCTTGTGTTACGCCAATCAGCAGGATCTATGATGAGTGCATATTCTAAAAGGCTGAATCAAATTGGTTTCATAAAAACAACACCGAGTTACTGACAGGCAGAATAATTTTTTTGTTGTGGTTTTCTTTTGTTAACCTGTTGATGTTGAAGTGGCTGACTGCTTTATCTCCCAGGGCTCCGTCATGTCTGTGTTACCTTCTAGCTCTCCCTTTTAGTTATGCTGTCATAGTTAGTCTTGCTGGAGTCCCTGCTTGCACTCAGTGCACAATATATACTGTTTTTAACCATTCGGTGACCTTGGGCATACAAGTCAAGTCAAGTCAAGTCAAGTCAACTTTATTGTCAAATATGCTATACATGCTCGACATACAGCACAGATGCAACACACACACACACGTATAAATTGGAGCAAAAGGACATAAAATAAACAGTCAAGGGGACTTGAGGTATAGCAGGTAAACATGAAATAAGCAGTATAAACAATAAACTAATAGCTGTTAAGGTGAGGTAGTGCGG
>JAOANJ010000027.1:19299703-19310082 GCA_026413345.1 Ariopsis seemanni
TATATATATATATAATGTGTGTGTGTGTATATATATATATATGTGTGTGTGTGTATATATATATATATGTGTGTGTGTATATATATATATATATGTGTGTGTGTACCTCTGCATTTAATAGTTTGTACACCCTCTCTTTGCCAGTAAAACAGCACTGAGTATCATATAACATTTCAGAAGGTTGGAGATACAGAGCAGGGCATCTGACCATTCCTCTTTACACAATCTCTCCATCATCCAGGATCCTTGGCCCTTTCTTGTGCTCTCTGTTCTTCAGCTCACCCCACAGGTTTTCAATAGGGTTCAGGTCAGGGGGCTGAGATGGCAGAAGATTGATTCTGTCGTCAGAATCAACCATTTTTGTGCTGATTTGGACATGTATTTTGAATGATTGTTCCGCTGGAAGAGCCAATGACGATCCGGTTTTAGTTTCCTGGCAGAGGCAGCCTGATTTTTGATTTTAAATATCCTGGTATTTCATGGAGATCATGATGCCAGGTTTCCAGGGCCTTTGGTGGTAAAATAGCTCCAAAACATCAGAGAACTTCCACCATATTTTACAGTTAGGGTTGGGTTATTTATCATTGTAGCCATCCTTCTTTTTACACCAAACCCACCACGAGTGTTTACTGCCAAAAAGCTCCATTTTTGTGACGAAAGACCATACAACACAGTTCCCGTCAAAGTTGTGGTCGTGTTTCGCAAACTTCAGGTGTTTACATTTGTGGTTAACTGACAGAAAAGGCTTTTTCTCTGGCATACCTTCCAAATAATCTGTTGGCATGGAGGTGGTGTCTCGTGGTGGTTTTGGAGATTTGGAAACTCCAAGATTTTACTTTTTGTTGTAATTCACCAACAGTGATCCTTGGGGATTTTTTTTAACCTCTCTCACCATCCTCCTGTGTATGTGGGGGTAAAGTAAACTTGGCTCCTCTTACAGGCAAGTTTGTAACATTTCAGTTGCTGTCTTTTTTTTTTTTTTCTTTTTAAATTATTATTGCCCTAACAGTAGAAATTGACATTTTCAGGCAAGTAGCTATTTTTAATAACCATTAATTAACTTCTGAAGGTCAACACACATTTGCCCTATATTTGGTTTGTCTGTTCTTTTATCGTTCCCATGTTGATGGATGAATTAGGAAATTTGGCCTCTGTCTCACCTCATATTTGTACCCCAATTAATCAGGAAGTCATGGATTAAGCTCCTACGCACTCTGATCAACTCAAATGTACAATTTAAATGGGAAACATGCTTCAGTTACATTGTGTTTCCTGTAATTTATGGGGTGCTAATAAGTGTGGCACATGTTTTTGTTGAAAATTATTTCTTGAGGGCTTTGGGTTTTTTCTCATTTTTTTCAGCGTGAGATGAAGCGACTTCAAAAGGTGGATTTTTTTCCCCTCTAACCCTTTTCTTTTGCAAATCTTTTCAAGGGGTGCCAATAATTGTGGAGGGGACACACACACATTATCTGTAGCCGCTTATTATTTGTTTATTTTATTTATTGTGTGTATAAAATATGCATGCGCACAGTAAAAACATCTAAACCATCTGTGGCTAATGATTGTGAAATTGCACAACTTGAATACTTGAGATTTGACTCAGACTTGCAAAAAGTGATTTGTGAGCATTTCTCATCTCGTCATATGCCGCATTCTTCCATCTGCAACACCTCTTCTATACATTCCTTTCTTTTCTCTGCCAAGATTTCCTCCATGAAAGGTCTTTTTCAGATTTCCATTTGCCCCTCTTGAAGACCCCCCCGTCACCACCTCCCCCCAAGGGATGTGTGCATTCACAGCTCAAAAAGTGAAACATTTTCAACATCTGCAATAGTTGTATGTTGATCCCATCTTTCTTATTTGGAGATCACCACTAGGCTACATTTGTAACACGTTCTTCCTGGCCACTAGGCAGCTGTTCCCCTCATCGGTGTACTTCGGTTCCGCTGCTGATCTCATGGTGCATGAATATGCATTAATGCTAAAAGTATCCCAGCATGGTTGTGTCAGAAGGATGCAGATGATATAATTGATCATATTTTTACTCATGATCCGTATCTTTTTCCAGGATTCCAGTTTGTTTTGCATTTTAGCATGAGACTTGGCTCAGTTATAATCGCCATGTGCAAGCAAACAATGCACTGGATCTGTTTAGTGGGAACGTTTTATTACAAATCATTGTTCTTGTGCACCAGAAAGTCTTCAGACCCAATTTTTCAACAGGTTTGTCAACCAGCGACCCACCTTTTATTGTTTTGCTTGCTGAACACTTGTGATTTATGCCTCTTCAGGCTGTTTTGGGAGAACTTTCTCATAGGTTTCCCGAGCCAAGAACAGTCTCTTTACATCATCAGCCATCATCCACATCTCCATAGAGATTGATTACGCAGGGCTGCAGCTCTGCTCTGGAATTCACATTCTCTGGAGCAGTAGGCATTTGTCAGATGAACTTTCATCCCTGGTGTAGTGCTGTGATCTACATTGAAGGTATTTTCTCTAACTGTGTAGCACCGACATGCTTCATTTTAGATTAATAGCCATTGCTTTTTCAGACATTTCTGTCCTGGGCGTTGGATTTTCCAAAGAAACTTTCAATGCAATGAAGAAATCGACTCGGTCCTTCTCCATAGAACATTTTAATTGTAAGAGAAACTTTTTTTTTTTTCTCAGGCAAAAATGGTCACTCGCAATGAACAATCAATAGCAGGACAATTTTATTGTCGTTCATTCATGTCAAACTGATAGCCCTTTCGTTTACTTTTCAGTAGAATCTACAATTCTGATCATTTCAAGTTCATTACAAAATAGACTTTGAAATAAATAAATATATTTATATAAAGATTTAGAATTATACATTATATGTAGAAAATAAATATATTGTACATTTTATAAATAGGTTCATCCATATTTACACTCATCACTTACATTTTAAGAATGTTCCTGACAGCCTTATATTACACGTCACACCTTGTCAGTTGACCAACACACCGCAACCTTTCTGCATTTGCCGTAGCTTTTCTCTGGTTTCAATAGAAATCTCATCCCATTTCCCCTCTAGAGAGTGCATTCATTTTTTAAGCTGTCAGCAAGCAGACTTTTCCAGAACCTTCAAAAGAAAAGGAGTGAAATTGCAGAGCGGATTCTCTAAGTGCTAATTTATCTCTGTGTTTCACACTGGAGATGCTCTTTCCCACTCTGTCCTGACACGTGTTTATTCCTCTTTGGTGGTCTTTTAGGCCTTTATCTTCAAAAAACCCTGAAGTATTTTATGATTTTGCTTTTTATTCGTGATTGTTTCCATAAGTTTGCCAGTTTTATTACTTAGCAGTACCTCTCACTTGTCTCACCAAGTGTCCTTAAATATACATTTGTATTTTAAAAAAATCTTTGTTTCTCTTATTGAGATGCTACTGTATATTATTTGGAAGAAATTGTCCTTGTCCCCCATGTAAATAGCCCCTAGATAAGTGTTCCCATAATTATTTCCTTTCACCACAGAATCAGCACCATGGTCCCTTAGCAATGCTCACTTGCATGCCTACTGCATTATGAAGGTGAGTGTGAGTTTAGAAAGGCACTTACAGTGGTATTAGCACCTGTGCTTGAGTTCAGTGGTGCTAATGTTGCTAGAAGTGATAAGCATCCAAGTTTCAACCTGGCTTGTGGATATGAGACATACAATTTTTAAAGATGTACTGAAATGGCCAAGACCAAAACTGGAGCCTAGATCACAAGTGGTTCTTTCCATCTCAAGTGGTTCCCCTGCAAGTTTTGGGTGCGTACCAAGTTAGCTGAGGATGAGCTGGTTGCATGAAGCCCCTGAAGTCAACACCTTTCCTTCAGAAACCTCTTGGCACTGGTGGTGGATGGAGGAATGTCTTCTCTGCACTGTGGTTTAAAACCCATTAAGGAGAGGAAACAGATTCATTCAGGAACACACACGTACTGTTTATCTCAGTCACTGCTGGAGAGGGACTTCTAGCTTTGGACCAGAAGGCAAATCTAAACAGTCATGAGGGAGGGAAGAAAAGGAGGGTCTACATAAACCCTAAGTTTCTCTCAGATTCCCCTTCACCCCTCCCCACACCTCCAGCGCTGGCTGGACTTTTGGTCACCTGTGCTGGAACAAGTCCCTGTATGCCTGGGCAATCTTCTCGATCGCCACTGGCCTGGGAAGGAAATGAGTCAACTTCTGATGCTTTTTAGTCCTGCCGCCTTCTCGCGGCGAACCATCCTTGTTCAAGGCCACATAGTAGTATCTCCCGGTGTCTGCATGTTTGTACAGTGTAGAGGCATAAGTGTTGTACCAATTCTCTTCAAACTGCTCACGGAAGACGCACTCTGCGGTCAGCTTTTTCTGCAAAAAGAAAAGCCAAGGAGAAGAGAAGCTACATGATTCAAGTCATTTCTGGATTTGGTGAACTTGCTTACTTGCACCAAATTCTTGCTGGCACAAGTAATACAGTTTCATAATAAATGAACCTTTCGACTTGGAGATGGTTGAGAAATGGACAAATCTATCACTGTCCTTTGCTGCTGAATCAGTTTTCTGATGTTCATTCAGGTAGGTTTATGATTTTTAAAGACTCGTTTACTTGATAGAACTAGTAGAGAAGTAAATGTTCTCAGGCTGTAGCCAGGCATTGGAGATGGTATGTAAGGGTTTTCCTTAAATGAGGAAAAAAAGCCACATTTTCTCACATTACCTGATTTCCCCTTTTCATCGTTTGCAAATGAGTGGCAACTGCTTGATGTTGGGAAACAGGTGCTTGCTGTAGAAAGTCATCACAGCTGGCTTTTCAGCTTACACCCAAAATCATTCTTCAGACATGTTAACATTAGAGTATGCTTTCCCTGTGACGCAACCAGTCCAGTTTATACTTCCACACACATGCATGCAGCAGCCAGAAAGAACTCCTGTGTGGGCTGCTACTACCATGCCACTGACAGGACCAAATGAGCGATCACTTTGGGTTCAGCAGGTGAAGCTCTGCTTGGCTGACTACGCTGCCGAGAACAATAGAGCACACTGGGGCTACATCATGTTTCCTGCCAAAAAAGCAGTCGTGCAATGGCTCTAGCTCAAGTGTCAGTGTTAAAGCAGCTCACTTGGACCATGGAAGGTGGCTGGACATTGTAGAACTTGCTTAAATAATGAGTTTAAATTCTTCAGTGAGTTTGTCAGAGATGTGCTAGGATAAGCATGGTGAAATGCAGAAATTAATATATAACTTTAATTAAACTATCCAGTAACGGGGTGTTGAGTCTATTACTTTAAAAACTGGGTTAGTCCTGTTCAGTATTCTACCTGCTTGAGCTTTCTTCAGACGGTTAACTGTCCTGATGAAATATTTGGAGTTGAATAAAAGAACAGAATATTGGCATAGAATATTCTAGAATGATCGTCAATTAACACCCTAAAGATTAAAACCAATAATCATGCAATTGGTAAAATAAATTAAAATCTAAGAGCAGCAAATTAGCATAGGGTGAATTCAATCACAAGCTCTTGTTCATTATTATTATTTCAGCACTTAAATAAATTATTTTCAAGTTGTGAATAGTTCTTACAGCAAGGAAGCCTTACATTTGCCCTGGTTTTAAACACAAACATCAATCCTCATCCGTTAGCCTGCCTAGGGAACGATGCTTGTGTCCGTGCAATTAGCTGCGCAATTTGTGAATTAACCTGCAACTAATAAGACATTATCATGTTACATGTGAAGTCATTTATCCCCTCCCTGTCTGTAATAAGCTCACTCTGACTGAAGATCTACAGCCACTTGTTAAAGGCCCTGGTTTATTATCACTGGAAATCTGATGGCATGTTTTTCCCACATCCATACAGAAGACTCGAGTAGCTGGAAGACAGAAGAGTTTCCTATAAATGGTGTTTCATGCATACTACCAGGACACACGACATGACTCGGTTCGTAGCCCATCCTGGTCTCTGTTACCATTTGAGCGCTTGACACTAAAAAGTAAAGCACTTTCCCTGTGTGACTGTGCAGTAATATACAAGAAACGGAGAGCACTCACAGACCATATACTGCTAATATGTGTGTGTACCCAGTGCTTTGTGTATATCTGAAATATGTAAATATTTTGGTGACTATGAAGCAAAATGAAGAGGCTATCCTTCTAATTTAGAATTTATGGTTCTTTCTGCGAGGTCTTTCTTATGCCTTTCTCGACTTTAAAAGACAAAAACAAGGTAACTCAAACAGGCCAACTGTTTTTGCTCTCAGGGGCCCCTGGTGCTGTTCCAGCTCTGTCTGATGTCAGAGGCATGGCGTGATACGCAGTGGTGGAAACGCTGCCTGTTTTGTCTGGTTTGGTGTTTTTCACATGTCTACATCATATGGGAAACAGACTTCAGATTAAGGGCTGGTGAATTGATTGCTGTCCTCTCAACACTGTTGTTACACTGTTGGCTGCCGTCCCACTGCACAAACTTTAAAACAAAAAGCTTGTGGGTGCAGGTGTGGGCTTATGCAGGTGTCTGTTAAAATGGTTCTGGGGTTTGTGTGGGTTTGACTTACCGACCCATAGAGTTCTCCTTTTTCATTCATTCCCAGATAAAGTCCGGCATCCACCCCTCTTATACTGACCAGCCCCACAGCCAGGCTAATGAATTCCAGGATACCTGCCATAGAGAAACTGGTGAGACAATTACCAGACACCATGGTCTGTATCAGCACATCTAAGATGGATTTATGATCTATGCCATATGAACTGAATGGACATGATGATGAGAACTGTTCTCTACTGTTCTTTAAGTAGAAAATGGCACCTTTTGTTTTTTAGATGTTGGCCTTGCATTATGGAAACATAGTGAACCTGTTAATGGCTGTAAGGAGCCTGATGTATGAATGATTACAGTAGGTGTCATCAGGTTCCATCTTGGGAATACAGGATATAAAATGCATTTTTCCCAGAGAGATGACATTAAGTGAATAAAGCATTATGAAATGTAAGACAAGTGAATAGGAGAAGGTTAATTCCTTTCATCGGCTGGCATTCAATTATCATCATCATCAGCATCTTTAGTAATTGCTTTATCCTGGTCAGGAGAGTAGTGGATCCAGATTCTACCCTGGGAACACTGGATGCAAGGCTTAAATACACCCTTGATGGGATTCTAGTCTGTTGCAGGGCGCCATACACACATGATTTCACAACTGGCATTGCCAAACCACCTACCAGCATATTTTGGGAGGTGGGAGGAAACTGAAGAACCTGGAGGAAACCCATGTGGACATGGAGAACCTACAAGACAGACAGTACTGCAACAGTAATGCAAACTCATAACTGAACTGGGAACCCTGGAGCTGTGTGGTTGTGGTAATGCTATCTATACCTGAACATGTTTGATAATTTGTGTCAAGTCAAAACCTTCTACCACTTATGATTTATTAAAAAAAAAAATTTCTCTTTGCTTTGAAATGGTACTCCTTAATAAATTCACCAGTCAAAGTGCATTCCAGATGCATTCTTCTATTCATTCTTGAATTGCTCAAATAAAAGGATTTTATGTCATGTTGGAGAAAAAAAATTACACCACACACCCCTGTGGCTTTCCAGATCAACATGAATCAGTTACTAAAATGGCACTCAAGTTTGAAGACGACACAGAACCTCTGGATGCTAATCAAGAGCATTCATGTTTCATATTTGCATTTAATCAAAGCCGTGGCCTGCTTGTACCATGCCTGTCTTGAATTTGCAGATCAGGGGATGCCAGAAACATGCATACCGAACACCCAATCCAATAAAACCGCTTGTTTTGGCTGAGAAAAACGAGCATTAAACTTCTTTGGATTCCACAGTGGTCATGCTTTAATTTAGAGTTATTCCAGCCTCCTGAGCAAGGCTGCACCTGCACAATGGCTGTTGAATGCACATGTCTCTGCCCTGACCTCATTTGTTTACCACTCTTATGTTAACCACTCCTTGAATGATTTATATTTGTGGTATAATAAGCTGTGTGCGTGCGTGCACTCAAATCAACCGATGTCCCATTGTACAAGTTGGTGCAGAAAAACAGCGCTGTGCTGCTCGTTTGTTTTCGACTAAGGAGGGACACCTGTGAGTCAGCACAGGGAATTAGAGCTGTATGAGAGAGAGAGGGGGAGGTCCTGGCTTTGAGTTGGTGGGTGGTAGAGAGACGAGAGTCATCAACCATGCACTCTTACACCTTAGATATTGGCACTGTAACATAACTGTCATAGTATTCAAGCCTTCATAATCTACCAGATGAAATATGCACTTTTATATTTAATGTGTTATGCACATACCAGGCTTTATTATATAGACATGAGTGTTTTACTGGGGAATACATCACTTGTATTTTTCATTCAAACCACATCCGGGACGGTGAGTAACACAGTTTCCAATATCCTCACTTGTGAGGAATTTTGATAAATTTGGGTACTTTTGTTTGTGAATATGTCTATATAATAAAAAGAAAATCACACATTAGTTTGAAAATTTTAAGTTTATCTTCTCATGTTGAAAAACTCATATTTTTCATATGAAATACATCACGGATCTGAGTGACCTATTTTCCAACATTCTCACGCCGATGACGTCACTCCCAATGTTTTCCCCCTGGCTTGATGTGTGTTGTCAAAGCTTGTTCGCTGTGCTCACTCGTGAAATGTATTCTCCACTCGATGATAAACTTCATATCTTCGCACCACTGTGTAATATCCTCTATATAAGGATTCTCATATCTTGTTTTGTGCCTTTAGTGTGGAATGTGCCTGAAGTGTCACTGTAAATTATTATACTCTCTATAAGGCTAATATACTTAATAAATCTCATGGTCTTTAAAGTACCGATACGTATCATTAAAAGGGAGAACTCTTCACATTTTACGTATCCAAAAGACATGACAAGACTTAGTATATATTTACACACACACACACGCACTCCTTTTTACATCATCTTTCCCCACTTGTCAGGTCGATGTGCATAGGTTGAGCTGTTAGGGTTAAGGGTTTTGCCCAAGGGCCCCAACAGTGCCAGCTTGGCAGTGCTGTGGCTCGAAACACCAATCCTTTGATCAGTAACCCAGGGCCTTAACCCATAGTATATTATACTTATACAACTATATTACTTTAATAAAGCATTCAAAAACATCCAGAATTGAATAAACAAGCAAAAGTAGCCTAGTTCATGTGCTGTGCATCAAGAGATCTTATAAATAGGCCCAGTAGCATCTTATCCATCTTGTACATTTCCAGCATACATACCTTTATATAATAAGCTGTATTGGTGTACAGGAGATGAAGGTGGTCTGATATTTGATTTATGATTATTATTATGTATTTCGTTGTTATATATTTTAGCCATAAGACTTTGCACACAAACAGGTTAAAAAGTGTTCAGGGAATGGTATAATGCAGTAAATAAGGCATAATGCAAAGAAGTGACACTGACAGGTGCACCAGAGGGAAACTGTGTGTTTGTTTGTTTGTTTGTTTGTTTTCTCACCGAATCTGCTGTGATCCTGTCTGGTGCCGTGCACTGTGCCGTTGGGGAAGATCTCCAGCTGGAAGCCGGTCCTGCAGTACAGCTGCCTCCTGCGCAGGATCCCTTTGAGATGATCGAAGTCCGTGAGAGAGCCGCGCCGGAGTCTGCCCTCGATCAGCCCGAGGCGCTCGTTCAACCCGGCCGGCGAGTCGGACAGAGGCGTGTTCCCGAGCGCTGTAAAACTCGGTAAATCCAGATCGATGGTGCCGAGGAATCCGCCGACCTCTGTCATGGTGCCCGTGTGAGTTGTTCAGAAAGTCAGACAACGCATGCCCACGCACAAGCTCAGCTTCATCCACGCTCCCTGGCTATTCAAAACTCTGATGCTCGCTTATCGTCTCCAATCGGCCTTTTTATACACATACTCCCCGTTGCATTATCAAATTGGATATTCAAAAACCCAAGCCACGCCTGACCGGCATCCCTTCTTTTGCGCGCGCCAATTTACATGCAGCAGATAAACGTGCGTGACCACAAGTTTTTGCCACTGTCAGGGCCGGCGAGCGCGAGCTGTCTCGTGCTTTTCTACTTCAGCAAAGCGGCTTCATGCACAAGTATCAATGCGCTCGTGCGTAACGGCTCCTGGACCAAGTGTCTTAATCTGTTGCGAAGTGATCACACACATAATGATCACTACAAGGTTCTCCACACACACACTAGACCCAAACACAGTGCTGTGTTCTTCACGTGCTCATGCATGGAAATGCAAGCTCGTTTTCCTTTTTTTTTTTTTTTCCATGCGGGGGAACCCGAGTTGGTTTGATAGCGCAAGGATACGAGTCACTTTCGAAATCGGGATTGAGAGTTTTTCTCCACCTCCTTGGGAGCAGGTGCTTCCT
>JAOANJ010000027.1:19554743-19568088 GCA_026413345.1 Ariopsis seemanni
ACGTATTGTATAGTGCTTCTATATTTTATATTTTTATTATAGTGTTTTTTTTTTCTATTCTGTTGACTGAGAGAGCCCTGCACAAAAATTCCAATGTGTCTGAACTGTTGGTTTATGCACAAATGGCAAATATAAAAACCCTGACCTAATATACATTCAGGCCTGCAACATATTCAAAAAAAAAAATTTGGGATGGGGGCAATTTAGGGCTAGTAATGAGAGAAAACAAAAATAATGATGTGATTTGAAACCGGTGAAGTAATCATGGTTTGGTACAAAATCAGTATCCAGGAAAGGCCAAGGCTTTGAGGAGTGAAGATGGGTTGAGGATCTCTAGTTTGTCAACAAATGCATGAGAAAATTATTGAAATGTTTAAAAACAATGTTCCTCAAAGGAAGATAGGAAGGGATTTGGATATTTCACCTATTTCACCCTCTATGGTGCATAATGTCATTAAACGAGTCAAGGAATCTGGAGGAATTTCGGTACGTAAAGGGCACAAGCCTAAGCCTGTGATCTCCAATCCCTCAGATGGAACTGTCATTCCACTATAGCTGATATAACCACATGGGCTTGGGATTACTTTGGCAAACCTTTGTCAAGCACTACAGGACAGAGTTACAGCCACAAATACTAGTTAAAACTTTACTGTGGAAAAAAGAAAGCCTTATGTTAACTTTGTCCAGAAACACTGCAGACTTCTCTGGGCTCAGAGGCATCTGGAATAGACCATTACACAGTGGAAGTGTGTATTGTGGATAGATGACTCAGTATCAGGTCTTTTGTGGAAGAAATGTACACCATGTGCTCCAGACCAAAAACAAAAAGGACCATCCAGACTGTTACCAGCAACAAGTCCAAAAGCCAGGGTCTGTCATGGTATGGGGTTATGTCAGTGCCCTTGGCAAAGGTAGCTTGCATGACTGATGACAGTATTGATGCAGAAAAGTACTTTTGAGATCCAGGGACATTTCAACAAGACAATGCAAAACCACATTCTGCACACATTACAAAGGCATGGCTGCAGAAGAAGAAGGTGCCTGTCCCCAATAGAGAATGTGTGGTGAATTTTGAAGCAAAAAATGACAACGCTAACTCCATACTGTTGCAGAATGGGACAAAACACCTGAAATGCTTCATCAGTTGGTGTCTTCAGCCCCTAAACATCTTTTAAGTGTTGAGAAGGAATGGCAACATTACAAATGCTTTCCTGTCCCAACTTTTTTTTTTAAATGTGTTGCAAGAAACAAAATTGAAATAAATGTTTATTTGGCAAAAAGGTAAAACATCAAATAATGTGCTATTGTACTGTTTTGAGTGCAATACGGATCAAAGATTATTTACAATCATTGTTTTTAGTTTTAACATACTGTCCCAACTTTTTCTGATTTGGGGTTATATTTACTGTTTGATCTCAAATACATTAAGAAGGCAAGAAGTTTCACTAATTACCTTTTTACGAGGCAAACCTGTTAACTGAAAAGCATTCCAGGTGACTACCTCATGAAGCTGGTTAAGATGATGCCAATAGTGTGCAAAGCGTCATCAAAGTAAACAGTAGATACTCTGAAGAATCTAAAATATGAAACTTTGTTTTTTTTTTTTAAACATTTTTTGTTTACCACATAATTCCATATGTTATTCCATGTGTTATTTCATAGTTTTGATGTCTTCAGTATTGTAGAAAGTAGTTAAAATGCAGAAAAACCTCTGAATGAGTAGGCATTTCCATGCTTTTGACTGGTTCTGTAAGTAATGTGTTATGTAATTTCCCTCCATGCATTTGCTTATTTGTCTCCTGTCCAGTTTGATTATATCCCACTTTTCACTGGTAACATTGCAGTGGATTTGAGAAAAAGTACAAAATCGTTAATACAAATGTTACGTAATTGTAAATGTTAAACTCTCCTTGACATGCTACATATTTCCGATCAGGACCCAGTTCAGGATAGCAATGAACAAGGCGGATAATGAAGCGGGCAACGCGGCCATCGACTCGCTCCTTAATTACGAGACTGTAAAGGTGAGTCACCCTTGTCGTCCCAGCCATGAGCCACTGGTACAAATATTTCTTGTGTGATAATGTCGTGTTTAATTAGCTTGCTTAATTCTGTGGCACTTTAATATGCAACCCAAAAATAAAGTTAATCTGCTTTTGGGATTTCAATGCAGAGTGCAGAATGAACCAATTTGTGTGATGGGAGAATATTAACTCTCTTTAGAAATCTTGTCTCCTCTGCATTAGTCTTTAACGTTCACCACTGATGGTCTTCATTAATGCCCTCAGCTTCTTTGTCAGATCTCCACTTTTTTCTCCCTGTAGGTTTTCCTTGTGTTCTGCCTGCTTTTTCAACCCTTGTTGTTAAGCGCAAATGTATGTGTATAAGGCTTTTTTCCAAGTCACTGATGTCAATGCAGCTGGATTTAGTATCACTGTATGCCAGCATGCATACATAATTAGATCACCACCCACTCCTAATCTGTTCTACTCTCACAAAAGCTCCTGCAGAACATCAAAACACATTCACACTTTTCTTTCCTACACATTTGTCTCCTCTATCCTTTGAGCACATTTCCTGACAGTAGAGAAATTGTAGTGATGCTCCTCTGTTTGCTCCTTGATACCTTTCTCTCCCATTGCTAATTGGCACAGGATGTTCTTGTTAAGTTTGTCATGATCTAATGAAATATTTTGATTGTCATTACGTTCCAGTTGATTTTTTTGATCATGTTGCCAGTGGAGGCAGCCATACACAGTGGTAATGCACTAATGAAGCCAAGTAGCACACACTGCATGGAGCAAAACGGGTCTCAAAACATTGTTGGTGTGGACCAGTATTGGAGAGACTACTTCTGTCATTTTCACCGATGCTTTTTCTAATCATATCATCAGCAGTTCTGTTGATAAGACTGATCCATCTAATAAGCTGCTTTTATCACGTCACCTCTGTCACATTTGGAAACTAATTAATATAGCTGTGATGCAGTTCTATTTTTGAACAGCAATGCAAGGGTAGTCATTGTTTTCCTTATCTCTTTATTCAGCTTTCTGATTCTTCAGTACCTCTCTGTGTGGCTTTTAAGCCACTGTTGAAATTTGTACATTTGTTAACTAGGTGCTACCTTGTTCAGAAATTTGCCTGCACCTCCACAGCATGTTTTAGGTAGAAGAGCACAAGACTCTATTATTCAAGATTGAACGCAAGTCTCTGAAGCCCTTTTTACACAGATATTCTGCTGTCTGTCACAGAAAGCTACGTTCGCCAATTTTTTTTGTTGTTGTTGTTGGGGGGGTTAACAAGGAAGAGAGGAGTGGAGAGACAAGTGCAAGCAAAATGTTTGTGGATCAGAAATGTGCTGGAGGAGAAAGTGAAGAGAAGTAGGAAGAAGCAATTTGAGGCAGAAAGTCACGTGGATCTTGGATGCCTTAGATGGAGGTTTTTGTTTGTTTTTTGTCAAGTGTGTTTTATTAAAAGTAGCTTGCATAGTGTAGGACAGAAAACAGTATACACTTTCATTATGAAGAAAGAAAAAGAGGGGAAAAAAAGCCATACAACAAATGGTGTTCTACTTAAGTAAACACACAAGTACACTGTTAGTATACACACCCTCCCAACCCCTTCTGTTCAGAACATTATACATGTTGATACATGTAGTGATGGAGAATTAAGGACAAAAGGTAAAAAGTGATAGTGGACAGTCACTTATGCAAGAAAAGTCAGCTATGGGTTGTTTAAGGTAACAGACAAAGGGCAGCCAGATCTTGTTAAATTGCAACTCTCTACTCCTCAGAGCAAACCTTATTTTTTCAAAGTGGAGGGTGTCAGCCATTTCTTTGAACCACATCTTAAAAGTGGGAGCCTGTAGACAGAGATGTTTGAATTTGTGCTGGTCTCAGACATTGAGACAGATGTCAATTCTGGCTCTGTTACTACCAATTGTTCTGGCTCAGAGGTGGAACAACAATGCTATTCCGCATTTGGACGTTTTATACAGGCATAAGATTCCTGCCTTGAACAGGCTGTGTAAAAGTGAATTCAGATAATTGTTTACTCAACAGATAGATAAAAGTTTATATGGCTGCTTGCAGATCTTAAAATACTTGACTTTGGAGAGGGGCTTTTTTGCCATTTGTCCTTGCATGTAGCTATGAATTTCAGTACACATCCAGCCCTCCAGGTAGCTCATGTATCCTTTTGTGCTTGTTAGTGACTGTCACACTCCCCCCTTTTTTTTCTTTAGTACTTCAACAATGAGAAATATGAAGCAGAGAGATATGACAACTTTCTGAAAATCTATGAGTCCTCTTCATTGAAGACTACCTCAACCCTGGCCATGCTAAACTTTGGACAGAGCACAATATTCAGCATCGGGCTCACAGCTATCATGGTGCTAGCTAGCAAGGGCATAATAGCAGGTGAAAATTCTAAGCACACATTAAATATTAAGCATTTTCACACGCATTAGTAAATTGTCCAGTATTTTTAGTACAATCTCACTGCTGGACACACATTTATTATCTAGCCTATTGGGCAAGTAAAAGCTCAAGTATGGTGCCCATTCCTGTGTATTGATTGCCCAGAAATTTAATTGATTAGGCTAAAACATATTCTCATATATTGTTTGTACCTTTAACAAAAAGTCAGTAAGATGTTGGCAAATGTTTCAGCTATGAAACATTTTATGTGGGTGTTTTCTCATTTACCACATAAAATATTCTATACACGTTCACTGGGTATGAGCAATCTGCTCTGATTGGCTACTCTACTACTAGGCTATCAGGTCATATACCGTAAGTAGAGAAAAACAAAATGGCGGAGCGTGCTGCTGAACCAACCAAGGACGAAATAAAAACTTTACTTGAAAACCAAACCCCCAAAATGATCAAGTATTTAAAAGAAACAGAAATAGCTAAAATAATATAGCCAGCCCCACCCCATCTCCTGTTCCATGCTCCAGCCCAGTCATTGGCAGTAATGCACCTTTAAGTTGGTTTGCTAACTGCCAAAAAACCCTAAAGAAAAAGAGAACCCCAAAAAGGCAACAAAATATGGAATAAGTATTTGATGGTAAGAATGCATCTTTTTTTTTCAGGAATTATTATTATAGCATTTTTCACAAATTGCTACTGTCATTTCGCCAGTTCGTTTACATTCTAAGCGGAAATGATTTTGTTGGATGTTTTGTATAAAGTTTTTATTTATTGAAATTGCTCTGTTTCACAAAATCCAGTGAATGTGGATAGAATAAAACAGTTATTCAACTCAATCTCATCATATATGCTTGATAGCTAAACGCCTCGTCGGCTATCAGCTCATGTATGACTTGATTTTGTGGAATTATTTGAGTCTGGCTAATGTCTTTAGTTTCTCTTGATACGGTTAACTGCAAACAGGAGAGTTATAAGTCAACTTTGCATTACATTTTTTAACGTTGTTTTGTTAGCGTTTCCACATGCCTGTGTGTCACCCATACATACTGAATTAATCCACCTGTTAAAACTTTGCCTGCAATATTAATTTCTAATTTCTTTCATTATTGTTCTTGATTCTGAAAGGAACCATGACTGTGGGAGATCTGGTGATGGTAAACGGACTTCTCTTTCAGCTGTCAATGCCCCTCAACTTTCTGGGCACAGTGTACAGAGAGACCAGACAGGCTCTCATTGACATGAACACGCTGTTCAACTTGCTCAGTGTGGATACCAGGATTAAGGTAGACTGATACTGTACATTGCACAAACACTGCTACACAACCACTGCATTTGTTTTATTTGTTAATGTGGTGGTCTTGATTGAGCCAATTCACTGTAAATGTTGTTGAATTGTTCATGTTAATATTTGCAATCCCAGCTTCATCAGGATGTTATTGTTCTACCTTTCTTGAAATGCCAGTGCTTTTTGCAGCAGTAACATGACTCTTTCTGTGGATTTGCACATTATAAATTTGCATAGCATTTTCTTTAGTATTCATTTTAATCCCCGCAATGTAGAGGGTTTTTTTCTCTCCTCTTTGGAGGTGGAGAGTTGAAATGCATTTTCAGTTGTTGAAGCTCATTCTTCACTGGGCTAATTCTGCATGCAGCCCATAATTATTTTGAATAAAAGCTGGTTAGTTGTTCCCAGTGATAAATAATGTGTTGCAGTTGTAAATCCCCACCCATCCAGTGCCTCTCTGCATGACTGACCAGCCCATCAAACCATTACAGGGGACTTTCATTTGATTGGAATGTTATTTGAATGTTGAATTAGCATAAACTTGCCAAATACTTCTGTTGCATCTTGATACAATAGATGTCTTTTTACGTATTTACAGATGCTGGCTTTTTTTAAATATTGATGCACGAGTCAGATACTGGCTTTGATGATGTCACAAGGTTAAAATTTCTGAACTCACCTAAAATTTGGCCTTATTTTGTTTAATATGATGGATATTTTTTAAATATGCTTCAGATGTGTACATGTTTCTCTTTTTAATAATGATGTGATTTCTCAATGTTTTTATTATACTGTAGATTCATTGACGCATTGTACTGCTGAAATTCTTAACTTGAATGTTTTAAGTAGCAGGTCAAGGATGAAAAATGCCAAGGCCCCCCCCAACTGCTCAAATGTTATTAATATATTTTTATTTTATTTCATGAATCGATAAACCCATTGTGTGCTTTCTGTGTCACAGGAGAGAGACCTGGCCCCCCCACTGCTTGTTACCCCACAGGAGGCCTCCATCCGCTTCGAGGATGTCTACTTTGAGTATATGGAGGGGCAAAAGGTCCTCAATGGGGTTTCCTTTGAAGTACCAGTTGGGAAAAAAGTGGCCATTGTTGGTGGGAGTGGATCTGGGTAAAAGCATCACTTCTTTAGCTCTTCACCACCAGCTTCCAGGATGTCTTGTTTTCTGATGTTTCTCTAGTACATTTTGCTAAACTTTTTTTTTTCCCCTATTTTAAATAGGAAGAGCACCATTGTACGGTTGCTGTTTCGCTTCTATGAACCCCAACAAGGTAGCATCTATTTTGCAGGCCAGAACATTCGAGATGTCAGCCTGGAGAGCTTAAGAAAAGCTCTGGGTGTGGTGCCTCAGGTGAGTTTTATAAAAATACTACAATTTCTCTGTTGCAGTAATACTGCAATAAATATTTTATTCTTCCCCTGTGTCAAACTATACTTGTTCAGTTAATATAAATAAACTCGTAGCATTGATCTTAGAGCCCAGTAATTTTCCTGGGGGATCATAGTCACAATATAAATTGCAGCATAAAACCAGGTTGTCTGTTGTTGGCCAGACTCTACGGTGTGTGCACTTGATGTATGGCCTTCATACATCGGGGATATGATGAATAAATTAAATGAAAATGTGAAATATTCACCTACGAAAATTTCACATTAAAACTATTCACACTGGTGGCAATGCGAATTTGTGACAGTTGCAACACTTGTTTGAATTAAAGGTCCGAATAGATTTGCACCAGCTCATTCTTCAGAAAAAAGTATGGATTCAATCTCATCCGGTGGTGGTGATATTGTCCACCTCCTCCTCAATCAACAAAAGAAGAGGTTTTTTTGGGAACATCCTGTTTTACAGGGTAGAGAAAGAGATGATTTCCACTGCCTTGTTCAGGAGCTGAATCTTTACTACAGCTGGTACTGGACATATTATGGTATGTCTGTGGGACATTCTGTGGCCCTTCTGGGGATGCAAGTGGACTGCAAGCGATCTGAGGAGGCAAAGGACCCGGCCTACCACCCCTATTGACCCAGAACATCATCTGGTATTTTGTCTGAGATTGGCCAAGTTGTTGTATAGCTTAAGCCTAGTATAGTGTACATTTTGAATATGTAGGCATGTGTAAAATATTTATATTATAGCCTTTCATTAAACACAAAGTCTTTCACAACACTGCCCTATCTGATTGTCTGGCTGTCTGTCTGTCTATCTGGCCATCTATCTATCTATATCCATCCATCCATCCATCCAAATTTAACCAAGAAGGGGAAGAATCTGCCTACTCCTGTCACCCAAGTCACCACATGACAACTGTTCCATACAGAAAAATTGACCTGATTCCAAAATAATGTCGCTTTTTCACTGTGTAATATTTGCATTTTGTGTGAAAGTACTCATGCCCCCGGTGTATAAAGACCCTTATTTGAAGAGTGGGATAAAATTGACAGGTGCTATCTCTAGACACTACTGGA
Organism: Ariopsis seemanni; assembly: GCA_026413345.1. Classification (NCBI taxonomy): domain Eukaryota; kingdom Metazoa; phylum Chordata; class Actinopteri; order Siluriformes; family Ariidae; genus Ariopsis; species Ariopsis seemanni. Next base: position 19,562,943 of record JAOANJ010000027.1, read on the forward strand.
ATTCTGGCAGAATTGACTGTTATTAAGGCAATGAGGCATAACCAAGTATTAAGGGAAAAATTACACCTGTGATGCTTTTTTTATTTTTATTTTTTGGTCTGGGGAGCTTATTTGAAAAATATGCAACATCAGCAGATAGAAATTAAACCATGCATGGCATTAAAGAACTGAAATGCATAAATACAGAGACAATTTGATGAAGCATGGAGCACAAATTAAGAGCACAAATGCTAGCTGTAGGAGTAAACACTACAGCTTGTGTGCCACTAAGTATTAAGCATGAACACAGCAATAATCATTATACTCATTGATGAGCCTCATTTGCCAGAGCAGACCTGCTGAATTCCCTTGACATTTATCTGGAAACTTGGGCTAATAATGGTGTAATCCAACACTGTTTATATCCTTTTGCCTGATGGCACGCGCTCATGCTGTAATGATAACATTCAGCGAATTTGGTATCTCAATACTCAATAGCAGTGTCCTTTGCAGATAGATATTGATTATTAAGAGACCAAAACTGATAACATTATTATGCATTATCTGTATTATTAATCTTCTGATTATTTTAACCAAGGAAGCAAATAGTTTGTAAACTGGATATTCAGATCTTATGTGAAGATTTATGCCAAACAAGAGTTTTAAATAATGCACTTCTGAATAATAATCATAGCTGAGTTCAGTCTTCTTTGTTTTTGCTCAGTGGTGAAATGTACAAGTCTCAATATTGAACTCGGACCTATTGATCTTAATGCAGAGCCCTTGGTAATAGAAATTTTGAGAGTTTAATACAGTATAGGTTTAGCCTTAATAAACAACTGATGCAAACATCTGATTTCTCTCTTTGGTCTTAAGGATGCAGTCCTCTTCCACAACACCATCTTTTACAATCTGCAGTACGGGAACATCAACGCCCCGCCAGAGGAAGTATATAGAGTAGCCAAGCTTGCTGGCATCCATGATGCCATCCTCAAAATGCCTCATGGATACGAGACACAGGTTGGAGAGCGAGGCTTGAAACTCTCAGGTACAACAAACATCAATAAAGCGCACGTTCTTTAAAGAAGCTGTTATGGTATGAAGCTTGTGAGGGACAGGTAGTTTACATCATGTTAACATGGCAGCATAAATTTTATTATTTATTAGTGGCATTTGTGGATGCTTGAAATGTTATTTTTGGTTTGACATGGAGATAAAGCTGTGGATTGAGATGGACAAATCATGAGTTTGTAGAATTTTTTTTTTTCCTTCTCTGAGAATGGAAAAAACCCCAGACTTTTACAGAAATTTTCATTTCAGTTTGTTTAACCTTAATTCGCTTCATGGTGGTGCAAAGGACCTCGATGCTGTAATTATAACACAAGCTACATGTGGGGGGGGGTCTGTGTGATCTGCGTGATCTGCTTCATTCCAGTCCACACATCCCTCACATTGTTCTGTTGGAGTTTGGCCTCCAGCTTCCTCCTGTAGGTGTCTTTACACCCCTTAGTTTCTCTCAGAGTTCATACTGCACTATCCTCAGTTTTTCACCATCTCCAGACCTGAACACTACCTCCTTCTTGTTTAGAAGTGCTTTTAAGTCATTGGTGATCCATGGCTTGTTGTTAGGGAAGCAGTATACAGTCCAGGTTGGCATGGTAGTGTGTTCACAGAATCTGATGTATTCTGTGATGCAGTCTGTCATGTCATTGATATCCTCCCCATGTGGCTCATAGAGTACATCCCAGTCTGTTGACTCAAAGCAGTCCTGCAGTGCCTCAGCAGCCTCCTCAGTCCACCTCCTCACTGTCCTTGTGTGGAAAGGCTGCCACCGAACAAGAGGGACATACTTAGGGGTTAGTAAGACCAGGTTGTAATCAGATCTGTCGGGGGGGGCTGTGGCGCTATATGCATCATTAGCATTTTCATGCAGAAGATTCAAGGTTTTTTTTTTTTTGTCTCTAGCAGGGCAGCCAACATATTGGTGAAAAGTTGATAGTGTTTTGTCCAGTGGAGTATGATTAAAATCCCTGGTGATTTCTGTAAAGGCATTGGGATATTGAGTCTGTACCTTAGAAACAGTGGAGTTGATGATCTCACAGGCTACCATTGCATCAGCTGATGGAGGAATTTAAGCAGTGATGGCAATGGCGAACATGAATTCCCGAGGCAGATAATAGGGATGCATCCCCACAGCAAGCAGTTCAATTTCCAGGTTACAGAGACGTTCCTTCACATGCACATGTCTGGGATTACACCACCTCTCACTCACATACAGTGCAGTCCCTCCTCCTTTCTTCTTACCACTGCTAGTAACATCCCTGTCTGCCCAAACAATACTGAAGACGGGTACCATCACGCTGTGGTCTGGGATATATAAGTGCAGCCATGTCTCAGTGAAACACAAACCACTGCATTTGCAGTATTCCCACTGGGTCTTGATTGACACGGCGAGCTCATCCGTCTTATTCCTGAGAGACCTCACGTTCCCCGTAATAATCGCTGGAACAGCAGGTCTATATTTCTTCTCCTTTACTTTCAACTGAGCTCCAGCTCTGCAACCCCAGCGTCTCCTCTGCAGCTCAGCCGGGATTTCAGGCCTCGCTCTGGGCAGCAGCACCTTTACCAGATTTGGACTACAGTTATCGTACACCAAAACAATCAAGGCTCAGAAATCCCTAATCATCGTGAATAACATCAAGAATGTCAGGGAGTTTCGCTACTTGGGTCATCTAATAACCAACACCGCAAAATCTTCTGCCGCGTTGCATTCAAGAATTGCTTCTGCTTTTAAAAATTGGGATGAGCTGAAATGCTGTCTAACGGACAGAGAAGTCTATCTGAGCACACGCATGAAGATTCTTACAGCTTGTGTGAGATCCCACCTACTATATGGTATTCAGGCGTATGACTTGTCAGCTGCTGATCTCCAAAAGGTCGAAAATGTGTGGAATGGCTTCTTAAGGAAGATGGTATCGGGAGGCTTTGCGAGAATAAATGCTCCATCTTGCAGCCAGCGCAAAAAGGATGTAGACCCAGTTACGCAAGTCGAAGGACAGCTCAACTGGACGTTCAAAATATCAAATGAGCAATTACATGAAATCACTAAATCTCATTCTGTACATGACCATTGCCACGTACAGTATTTAAAATACATGGGCCATGTATGCCATATGGAAAACGATGCTCTGCAGAACCAAGTCCTGTTTGATAAAAGAACATCTAACAAAACATGGATAAATGTTGAGAAGCTGCTGGGTATTGACTACCATCAGGCAAGAAAGAAAATGATTAATAACAAGGACTTTACGCATCTGCTGGAACAGCACTTCCCTAAGCAAATGCACCCCAAGGCCGAGTGCAGGCCCCGAGGGAAAAGATGATGAGCACAGGTTTATGCAGCACGTTCAGCTGGTCGCATGTGTAAGCAATGCTCTCACCGTTGCTTCTGTTACCCTCTGTTGCCAGTAGTGACAAAAATACTACAAAAACTGAAAGAAAAAGTCTGAAATAGAAAGTAGCCGTTGTCTCACAGTACCTGTGATAAGTGGCTGAAAGGATTACACGCGTATATGGACAGAAGTAACAAAAAAATACAAAAAACTAAAAAAAAAACACGGTAGCTGCTGCAACAGGTTGCCACCCAGCACGGCACCATCATGTTAGAAGAGTTATTATAAGAAAACTTTTGTAACATGGTCAGCTCATGACCCCCAGAATTTAAATTTAACTTTATGCCGCTGCATTCGAGAACTCCACAGTCTCAGACTCTGAAGAAGAGTTACCTGAAAATGCATTAAGGTGGTTTGAATGCAACAATACTTCTGTGGCGAACATCATACATCTACGAAATGTGCTTCATTTTGTCCAACTACAGGCCCGCATGAAATTTCAACAAACAAAAGTTGGAGACTTTTTCAGTAAAAACCAAGGATTAAAATGTGCTTCGTTATGTACTGTGCCTGAACTGTGCTTGTTGCACAGTAATCATTGTTCTGTTCTTTGAACACTTCTCGTTTACTTATTACATACAGTTAATTATTCCACAATTGTCCATATTCTTCTCACTGCTATTGTAATTTTTTAATGACTTGTAATTAACTCGGCGGTGCTGCTATGCTGTATAGATTTATGCTTACATAGGCCAAAACTTGCATTTTTAATACCTTGCAATGCAAACATAGGATGTCGCTATAGAAAAAAAAAACAAGTTTTGTAAATAATAAATTTAATTTATGTATGCATATACATGTAAATAAAATTTATTTCAATAACATACATAAGCATCCATTGCTGTGATCCGGGACAAGTGCATGTAATCAGTCTTTGAGGTGCAGAAGCGCACAAGTGAGAGTTCGAACTGTGCCAGGTGCGAATGTGTGGATGTGACGGGCAGCAAAATATTTTATTATGTGTTATTTATTTAATTGATAGTCAATATTTAAAAAAAAAAGTTATCAGCATGGTAAAAACAATCGTAGTTCTTGTCATTTCTTTATCGGATATCTGCAGGAGACTGATTTCTCTAAAAAAAAAATAAAGCTCATAGAATGTTTTCTACTCAAGCCATGGCAGATTTTCCAGAATCTTACAACACAGATTCACTCATAACATGATCAGATTCTTTGGATCCCAACTACCGTGTTATAACAGCACTCCAGTATACTTGTTTGTTAGTTTATATTGTAACCACCCTGCTCATCAGCATTTTATGGCATTAAGCTATAACACATCTAGGGATAAGTTACTCACTTTAACGGAGGCCTGGGGTAAACTGTGTAAATGTTTACCGATGACTGCTGTGCTTATTGTGCTCTTGAGCCCCCACTCTGAATTACACCTCAGAGATATTCATTAAACACACACACACTATACATATTTTGGATTATCAATCACCCAGAAATAATGCATAAATGTGAAACATTACATAGGTTATTAAAAAAATAATTAATAACCATTTATTTGAACACATTGTTGAAATTGATTCGCCCAAACACCATAACAAGAAATGCAGGACACTCTGACAAAACAACACACAAACCAGAAAAAGAAAAATACCCGGCCGGGGTTAAGAAAAGTTATTGTGGGTACCCTGTTGGCGCGCGATGGAGCTCTTACCGTCCATTTGAATAAGCGCTTACTCACAGATAGCCGACAAGGTAGTGAA
>JAOANJ010000027.1:20041003-20052873 GCA_026413345.1 Ariopsis seemanni
TTTTTAACCCATCAGTGTGATTTTAAACTTGAGCGCAAGAAAAAAAGGACATAAAGAAGCACATCCACTTGGCACAATGAAGACTTTAATGGTTGACCGGGTGTAATTAAAAATGTCTTTGACCCTCATTATTAAGATAAATCGTTGTTAGCAAAATATGTTTATCAGGCTTGTTTGGATTTTGTACATCCTGTTGACGAAAGCATGTCATATCAGGAAATAACTGTTCAAGAGAAGTCACGGGCATAAAGGTGCCAAGCCAACATATTGTATATCAGCTACTGGGACATGGTTTGGATGTCACCGTGAATATGCTGATGGAAATTTATAACGCAATCGTTTATAATAAATCAAGACGGTATAGTGGTTAGCACTGTCGCCTCACAGCACAAAGGTTCTGGGCTCGAGCCCAGTGGCTGATGGGAGCCATTCTGTGTAGAGTTTGCATTTTTTCCCCGTGTCTGGGTGGGTTTGCTCCGGTTTCCCCCACAGTCCAAAGACATGGTTATGCTAATTGGTGGCTCTAAATTGACCGTAGGTGTGATTTTTTTTTTTTTTTGTCTCTATGTGTCAGCCCTGCGATGACTTGGCGACTTGTCCAGGGTGTGCCCCGTCTCTCGCCCATAGTCGTCTAGGATAGGCTCCAGTTTGCCCGCGACCCTGCACAGGATAAGCGATTACGGATAATGGATGGATAATTCATCGTTTTTCTGGGATCACATTGTATTTAACAATTAGCCTACTATAGGTTACTCTATAGTAGTACGTCTAGTAATCTTTGTCTTTTGTCATAGAGCTCTGAAAATACAACACGTTTAAAACTCTCTTCAGTATCGCCATACATCACTTTGAACATGCTCATGGCATTACTTTCACATAGAAAGTTACATACAACGCTGCCTTCAACTAACTTATGAAAAGGCTATAAATTATCTGTCCTTAATCTGACTGGTAAATGCGAAAGCTTTTTGCAAATGCTGAATAAATATATTTGAAATTAGATAGGACTTTCATGAATATAGAAGTATGAATATAGAATATAGACCTTTTATTTGTCTCATCTAATTTTAACTAAATACGGACTGGTTAGAATAGATTAGTTAAAGTTAAGCTCGGGGCTTTCAATATAGTAGTATACTCATATTATTCCTAATCAATAATATAAATCAAGTGAATCATTAAACAACACCTATCGGCTCTTGCAACAGACTGCTTCCTGCGAGCGCAAATGGTGCACATGGACTGATTATAACAAAGCTCATCCAGTATTATTTCTTACTCAGGCCAGTTAAGGCTTTGACACGAAGTGAACAATAGAGGTCGCTAAGACTTAAGACTAAACCGACCTTATTTACACAAACGATCGAATCCCAGTTAAATTGGAATTTAAGACTCCCTGTTCACTGATCTTTATAATACACCATAACAAAATTAGTCGTGAACTATAATATCTGCTTCATTTAATTGGATCCATACATAATATGATTAATCAGCAGCGCGCGCGCGCGTATGTGTTTTTTGTTTTTGTCCGTGTTTTTTCGCTGTAAAACGCGGGGGTTGGGGAGGAACAGCATGGACCAGGATTAAAGAGTAGGCCTATTTAAAAGAGGGTGTAGTTTGCTAAAAATGTATATATCAATTACGTGTTCCATATGTCGCTTATTATGAATGATTATGAATGCCATAATCATATTCCTGGTGTTTATTTAGCAATAACGGGATCTTAGTGTCACCCTAAAGCCCCTTTTTTTCCACATGACCCGAGAATGGTTCTGTATGGCTGTCAAATGGTGTGTGTGTTTGGTTTGATTTGATTTTCACCGGTGGCACCGAAACTATAGATTTGAGGTATGACTGCTTGCTGTGGAGGATTTTGCCAGAACGCGTAGATGATTATAAGGGAAGACGGTTATTATTTCAGAGAGCGCATTAATTAGAGAAAACGTCTGGTTCCACTGGGGCTCGAACCCAGGACCTTCTGCGTGTAAAGCAGACGTGATAACCACTACACTATGGAACCGCTTGGAAAGTCGTTTGACAAAGACTCTGATATAGGCTAAGCTCTACCATGAGGCTCTTATTGCTTAATAAGTTAATGATTCATAGGTTATATTATGATACGGCGTATGTACTATTTTAATATTTATTCCATCATGATTATCTTTATATACTTCACAATAACTGTAAATATTGTCCAAATGGACCCGACATGACGTTTCCACCGAGAGCTCCACGTGACTGTCAACTTTAGTGAAGCAAACATTATCGTCTTTAGTAGCCGACATAAGCGCAACGTCAACGTGCCACAGAACAGTCAAGAGATAGTAAAGTGACATCGATATCGCGAGCCGATAACCGACCGTTGCCTACTCGTGGAAGAAATTCCGTTGGCATCACGCTAATATAGCTGTCTCCTTGAGGCCTGTTTCTGTTAAGTTAGCTTCCGCTTGTCTCTGTCATCCACTGTTTCGCAATCTTTCTAACCATGGGTAAAATTCTTCGCTTGACTCTTGCGACAAGGTGAGAAGTCACTGGAGTTTCTGAGAGACAAAAGAGTGTAAAAAGGAATAAACATTCATCATGAACAGTAATAGTCTAAAGCAACAAGTAGGAATTTGAGAAAAACAAGGAGGAATCACTGTTTATATATTTATTTATTTGTTTAATTACATTTTTATTTATTTTGTTTTAATTATTACTACATTTAATATAAAGGTAAAATAACAGTGCAGGACCCTATGAACCTCCTCAGTACAGTTAATAATACAATAGTGTACAATAATATTTTGCCTATTTACTGAAGCCACATAGATTTCTATTCCTGAACTTTTTACCACCAGGACACATAAGGAAGGTCAAAGGTGGCATGCTGAGTTGTTCTTGAATTTGAATTTGGGTTAAACCCATTCAATTTTAGTGACCAGGCACATGGACTAATATCTTGAAGAACTATCATATAATAAACATAAGTTCATTGGCATGGTGGTGTAGTGGTTAGCACTGTCACCTCACAGCAAGAAGATTCTGGGTTTGAGGCTAGTGGCTGATGGGGGCCTTTCTGTGTGGAGCTTGTATGTTCTGTCTGTGTGGGTTTCCCTCACAGTTCAAGCTAGGCTAATTGGTGACTCTAAATTGACTGTAGGTGTGAATGGTTGTTTGTCTGTATGTGTATGACCTTGTGACTTGTCCAGGGTGTACCCTGCCTCTTGCCCATAGTCAGCTGGGCTCCAGCTTGCCTGTGACCTTGTACAGGATAAGTGGTTAGATGGATGGAACTTTGGTGGCTGTTATTTCCATTGCTTTTTGTGTAATAAGTAATGTCAGCTTACCAGATTCAGATGCCCTTTCAGAACTAGGTCTTGAATCCAATCCACTGCAAAAGTATTGTAAAAAGAGTGCCCCCCTCCCCCATATGTTAACAAATGTTATATATTGTTCAAAAACATCAAATATTATTTTATATTTATTAGCACAAAAATTACATGGACACGCAAAAAAATACAGTTAGTCTATTATATAATATAATAGATAAATAATAAAGTTTTTTTTTTTTTTTTTGGTAAGTAGAGTCCAGCACAAAGCATGTTTGGAGGGCTGGACTTTGTATTTTGTCCAGCTGAGATGGTCTGACAGCAACCAGCTTTACAGCATGTACAAAATGTAGTTCACAGCTGAGCTCATTGCTGATATGAAAAATGGACAGAGGATCATTTATCAACATTTATAAACAAACTGCTTCAGTGAAAGGGTTCTTGCCGTGACTTCAACCAGATTACAGGGGCCGGTGACATTTTAAACACTGAAAGTGAATGAACCATTTTACCAACGAAGACAAAATGCAAAACTATTCTAAAGCACCCAGGAACTTGCTGTAAATAAACGAATCAGTACCGCGCACAGTCGAGTGTATACATACTCACCTGTATAGACTCGGCAGGCTTTAGGACCCAGGAAGCGCGATTTGCTTCTCCAGCTGCTGCGGTCAGAACAGGCGATGAGGGAAGATCGCGGCGAGAAGCCCAACATTCACGCTGCCTTTGAATTATTCGCCAAATCGCTCTGTTAAACCGAGACGAGTACTACACGCAGAGAGCTGGTTTTACAGTCTGTTTGTGAGCACTTCCTGTTAAAAGGCATAGAACAGGCGTCCGGGCCGTTTAGGTAAGTGAGGTAAGGCAGGCGGCGCAGCACCATGTGATTAACAAAGGCGCTACTGGCGAGCGAGGGGCATTAAAGGGGGCACTAGGAAACGCTATGCATGGCTACGGGCAACTCCGGAAACTTTGCAGGCTGCGCAAGTGTACGAAAGTCCTGATTTACTGTAACCCAGGTTCAATTATTGACCAACTGAGACTACTGCTTATTTGGCATTGCCTTGCAAAGTCGGGTCTACCGTTAGGTTTGAAATTTGCGTGCGGCTAGTGATAGCTAATGGTCACTCATCTGCAGCATTGGGTGGATTGGGACACGATGTAGCGTGTGTTTTTAGGCCTACAAAGGCGATGAGAGCGACAGCCAGCCGTGGTCAAAGCGGCCACGGTGTGCTTAATTAAGGCCACTTTATCATGCTTTCTTGAGTATGGAGACATTTTGCATCATCTCAACCTGTCACCATGGGAAGGAGGTGTCTAATGCTTATAAACCGTACTGTCCCGTATCCCGCGGATCCGCCTTCACCGGCGCGCGCGCACACACCCCTCCGCTGAAACCTTCCCGTGCTACTAATACAGGTCGCTAATAAGAGATCCTCAGCAGGTCAGGTCAGTTAGGCCAGTGCCCCAGGGCTGTTTTGTGTCCAACTTTGGACGTGAAGACGCAGAGAGAAGCAGACCTGTCGCTCATTTTCACAAACACTTAGTGCACGAAACCTGTCCCTGAGTCTGATTAATCTCAGGTCTGAGTGTGCTGTGCTGAGGCACAGACTCATGTCTCACAGTCAGTTCAGAAGCGGAGCTTTAAACGCAGTTTTCTCAGCTCTGCCCTTATGAAACCTGTCTGATCAACAACACCTTTTCCTGCCTGGATGATAAAGTTTGCACAGCTCTATGTGTAGGATGTTTCTGTGGAAGGCACTTTCTAGCACATAAACATGTGATAGTCTGTCTTGAACTGTGTGGATTCACAGACGACCTGTTTTTCTGTGGCTGGGGTCACACATTTGTGTTTGTGAGCTTAAGAAAGATAAACAGCTTGTTGTCTGCTATTTGAGCACTGCAGTGTTTCCTATATTTATGTTTGTGAAACACATACATATACTCCCATCAGTTACACAACAGGTGTATGCAGATGCTTATGTGATAATTTGGTTTATTCTCACAGATCATGGTGTTCAAGGTGTATCAGTTTTGGCAAGGCTGTCCTTGGCACATCGGTCCCCTATTATTGTGTACACATAGTTATTTGCTTGTCATCAAGAACAAGTCAGTGCTGAACACAGCCATTGGCAGTTCTAGGCCTAATTACTGACATGCTGTGGTCTGATATTGTGCATTTTCAAGGAATTTCTTCTTGGGGGGAAATGGTTTAGAAGTTGTGGCATAGTGGATAGTGCACAGCTCTCACAGCTCCACGGTCTCTGATTTGACCGTAAGCTTGGATTACCATCTATATGGAGTTTTGCATGTTCTCTCTGTATTTGTGTGGGCTGCTTTTCAGTTCTCTAGTTTCCTCTTAGCTCTCAAAACATTCCAGTTGGTGGAATGGCAATTCCAAATTTCACTTAGGTGTGAGCGAGCATGCAAATGTGTGGATGTTTCCTTATGATGGATTAGCATCCAATCCAGGGCCCATCCCAGAATTAAATGGTTACTGACAATGAATGAATGAAAAGCCATCAATGTGCAAGAAAACAAGCCATTTTCTGGTGTCTGGCTCTTAATGGTGCTTCCCCCGCAAACATAAAGGCTTCATTGAGCAGTGTATTCAGCACACTGTTAAAGTTGTGGTTGTAAAGTCACACTGTGTCTGGCCAAAACCCAAATGATGCAGTCTGTGTGAAGATGAAAGGAAAAAGGCATGACCAGGAAGAGTTAGCATGTAACCAAGAGGCTGGCTCTATAAGGACAGAATGCACAATTATACAATAAGTGTTCCTTGTTAACTTCTTTAGTTTTGAAAACTTTAACTATTAACTCTCTTCATCAAACTCCAACCAACTCTTCATCAGTTATGGATTATATTACTCATGACATTCAACATTACTTCACGTCAGTGGATGCTGTAAACTGAGCTATATATTTCAATATTTTAGGTAAACAGATGAAAATCACTTAGAATGTATTTTTTCCTGACATACACCTCCCAGTATATAGTGTGTTTACTTTTGTATTTCATTAGTGACAGCATTTAGCTAGAACAGTATGTATGAAGCAAAACACATTTTGCGCGGTCTTGTCAATCACCTCAGATTTTTTTCCTGAGGTGAAAATGTGAGAATAGTTTACACTTATCAGAAGAGAGAGACCGAGATGGAACCTGCCATTGTATTCTTGGGACCCTGGACAAAGATTATATACATTTATGAACCTTGCCTTTTAACTTTTAAAATGGCAAATATTTGTGTTATTAAGTGCTGCCTTGGGAAGAGCCAATAACCATGGAGCAATGATATAAGACAATATGAGAATATGATGTGTGCATAATTTTGTTGAAAGCGGGGGAAATAAAGGTGCTGGCTGATTTTGTCTGTCTGCGTGCGAAGTTGAGAGCTGTGAACTATCCCTCGAACTTGCTGACAAACTGTTAACTATGATGAAGTGATGAGCATCTTTAACATATAGGGTAACCTCTGTATTGTTTTTTTTTTTAATAGACTTGTGCATAGACGACAAATAGATGGAGCTTTCCTTTAATCTTTTTTAACAAGACTTTATTATTTGAGTTATTAAAGCAATGTACACGAATGGTGATGCAGATAAGCAATGGAAAATAACTTTTTGTAAAAAAAAAATTTCATATATGTATCTTTACTTCTAAATGAAATGACCTTATTGATCGTAATATTGTATGGTTTACAATTATTTCAGATGCATGTAGGACCTGACAGTATAGTTTTAGGATTAGCATAACTGTGAACCATTACACCTACTTTCATTCAAATCTACTCAAATATGAACGTGTGTCCCTTCTATAATAACAAACTCCAACCAATGTTCAGGTATATAAGTAATTAGATAACTGAACCATTGAAGCCTTTGATGTAATTAGTTGGCATGTTCCACATTATAATCTCATAAAACCTTCCCATCAGATTCCACAAGTGTTTGGAAGAACCTGTTGTAGAATGAGAAGAATGTGGCCATGAGGATATAACATGTCGATGTGGATATGGAAGAGTATTTCTGTATTGCAAGTTGAGTCTGCTGCTCGTACGAAATTTAAGGATGTGGTATTTGTTGGGGAACAAGTGGAGGAAAGTTGTTTTCTTCAGAGATTTGGTCTGTGCGCCAGTCTAGAAATAATCCAGACAGTGGCCTATAGATTGAAATGTTTCTCCCTTCATCATGGTTGATGTGGTAGTGTGCAGAACTCGTGCATGGTCACTTGGAGTGGTAGTATTGTGATGTGAGTTCACAGCTTGCAGAGGGACACAATTAGCCAGCACCTCTTCAACTCTCTCTTTTTTTTTTTTTTTTTCTTCCCGCCTGCTTTCAGCAGACTTCACAAAACGTGACCGGGAAATATCCTCTAAATAAATCATGTGTAGAATATATTCTTGTATTTTCAGCACTGCTTGTGAGAAACGTAGCGTGTTCACAATTAGTCGGCGTATTTCCACTTTGTGACTTAGAGAAGGGTTTTTCTTTCTCTCTCTCTCTCTCTCTCTCCAGTTTAGCGCACCGTTGCGATCCCCTTTCCCCTTGAGCGGCTGGACTCGAGCGTTGCATGCCGGTACTTGCAGTCCCTGCTCCTCCCTTCTCAGAGGCACGAGCGCCAGGGTGTGGGGTTTCAAGTACTACAACTCCCATACTATCGCTCCTTCCATCTCCCCCTCTCTCCCACCAGACCAGAAGCCTGTGAGCTACAGCACGGCTTGTCTTGACGAAACCCCCTCCCACCACCACGGACTTTCGGAACCGAAAATCGTCGAGCTTATTGAATTGCTACCAACAGGATTAAAATCCTTTCCTATCGATGCACCCATAGCTCCCTTAATGTGACTCCAGCGGGTTGGTGTTTGTTAGTACTGTTTGACATCGTTATCTGGCTCGCTAATTACCTTTGGGGAATTATTCAGTGGACAGACACATCGGGTCTGGGCTGTGCTCTGTTCTCTTCTGTTCTGTCGGAACACCGCGGATACCGGATTGGTCCGATATGGGACGAATGAAATACCGTATCGGAGATATTTCCGTGCGATGATGACACACGGCTTGTCCTTAACATTTGCAAACAGTGTAATAGAGATCGATAGTTGCTTCGAGGAGACTTTACTGCGCAGGGATCTGAACGTTGCAGCTTCACCGTAAAGCACATTGCCAAGTAAGGTTACAGCCCTTTCTAACATCGACGATCACAAGTAACACTGGGTAGTTCTCTGTAACTAACACACGGTACATTTTGAAGCAGCCATTGGAGGGTGAATGTAGAGAGTTATAGCCCAAAGTATGTTTCCTCATGTGGCTGATATCAGCCTCGCACTAGTGTTGTCTTTAGCTTTCTCTCTCTCTCTCTCTCGATTGATCTGCGACGAGGAAGGCGTTGTAGTTGGACTCCACACTCGTGGGCACCGAGACATGCGGCCAGGCTGTTTCAGTTCGGACATTATTTGGCATATTAGTTGATGCTCGACATGACTGCTGTCCATCGGAAGGGACGCGTGTTTGTGCTTAGTTTTTGCCTCTGTCGTGGCCACACGAGTGTGCAGATCAACAACACTGCTGATTTTCTGCGCGAAGTCTTTTTGGGATCATACCTCCGTTGAGAAGCCCTCGATCGCCCTATTCGTGTGTGCCTCACCCTTTCAACTATGCCGATCGCGAGGAGTTTGTTTCATTGATTGGCCTCGTTTTCCAAACACAACATTTCCACCTGAGAATCGGCGACGTCTTTCTGTATTGTGTGATCGCTTAATTGTTCATCAGGCTCGGTCGAGCGAGCGGACTAGTCCGAGTTTCAGCATGGGGGCATTTATTTTTAATCCCGCAGAAAATCCTTTTTGGTCTGTTATCATGGGGAAATCGGGGGTCTTTTTACGACATTTGGTTTCAGTCGTGTATCCTTGTAGCGTCTCCTTTGTGTGTGTGTGTGTGTGAGAGAGAGAGAGAGATCTGGGCTGCGCTGCGCTGCGCTGCCAACACAACGGGAGAGAGTGGGTTCAGGAGCCGAGCTTGTGTTTCTCTGCTCTGCCTTTTACATCTCCGTCCTGAACACTATCAAAAAGTGACGCTTGACTCCAGCGCGTTGACTAATGTTGTTATTCTGCAGCAGAATTTAGCTTCCTCGAATGATGTATGTCAGCAAAGTAACGAGCTCTGGTCAGTACACCACCGAAACCGGCGACGGTGAGAGCTCATGTGGGCCGATAAACTTTACTAATAGACACCCTGGTGTCCGTTATCCAGACTCGGCTGACCTCTGAGAGGAGTAGCGCGCAGGCTGTGTGTGTGTGTGTGTGTGTGTGTGTGTGAGAGAGAGAGAGACCCAGAGGCTAAAGTTCGTGTTTTCCCAGGCGTTTTTACACACACATCAGTAATTTAGCAGCCATCTCCCGCTCGTGTTTGTGCAGAGCTGTTTTTGATCAGATTTTTTTTATTTGATTTGTTTATTCAATATTAAAATGTTTGTGCAAATAACAATATATGGGTGACACAAGAAAGTACATGTACTTATTTCCATTGTGGTCCATTAATGCACAGTGATGCACTCGTCAGCTTTAAATGTTGTTATTCTTAATACTCTAGCGATTTTTAGAGAAATTATTTCTTGTGCTAGTCAAGGATATTATCCACTGTTAATACTGATATACTGTAAATAACACCTCAAATGCTATAAGTCACTTTGGATGTCCTGTAGGTAGGTGTGTGTGTGTTTTTTGTTCATGGAAAAGCTTCTTCCTGCATTGTTTATTGGGTGAAGCCAAGTTTCAGCCTGCTTTCTCTAATTGTATGGTGGCTTGCTTTTGGCTTAGCTTTTTGAAGCTATGAGACAAACATCATTCCTCTCACATTTATTCCTGTCCTTGGCAAGTTCTCCCCAAACTCATGCTTTCTTCTCCAAATAAATCTGATATTCTAATATCCGTTACGCTTCACAACACTTGGTATCGTCAGGGAATTTCTCAAGATTCTAACTAACTTGTTTTAAATGAGTTGAATTGGATTAAATGGGAGATGATAGTGCTGGGGTGGAACTACACCTGTGACCAGTGTAAATAATAGCTTACTTTTCACAATTAAAAAAAAAATCTACTGTTTGTGTCCCTATCAAGTTTAAGCAGAAATAGTTACATTGATAGAACCCTGGAGCAAATCTTTTATGGGTTAACTTTTGAGAAAATCTTCACTGCTTTAACCAGTCGATCCTGGGATTTTTCTTGACATTATGTTTAAAAATATACTAAATTTGATGGATTTTGAGCATGAAGCAATTATGTAAAATTCATTAATTGATGTACTTTCAGATGTAAACTGCAATATGGCAGTAAAATGTCTGCAGTCAGCAGCTGTATTTACAAGACCCACTGTCATGCAAGGCTTAAGTGGTTTTGGTTCAAGGTTGGTTACCTTTGCATGTCCACTTTGAAGGAGTACAGCAAAAGGATAACACTGTTGGGAGAAAAAAAATACAGTCAAATGTGGGTTGATAGAGCAGCATAGGATTTCTGACATGGAAAACCCCCCAATTTTTTATTTAACTGATTGTGGGGTCCCACCCCCACACTTAGTTTACCTGTTTCTAATTCTAAAGCCTTGTAGCTCTTCCATGATTTAAAAGAGTGTACATGTCTGAAGTATTATATACTTTCACTGAGAAAATGGTGAGTTTACTGAATCAGGATGCCCCTTCACTCTATTTCCCATCCACCCAGTGAATGCAGGCACTTGCTTCTCTTTGGGTATCAATATCAGATTAAGTACATATAGCTCATTTTATCTGCATTTAAGTCTTTAACAGACCCTCACTCTCAACATTTAAAAGATCAGATTAAGATTTTCAGTTCAGGTGAGTTATCTTGAAACTAATATTTGCTTTCATTTAATGGACAGACATCAGTAGAAATATTGTCTAGGTTATAGAAATATTTGGTTATTATTTTACAAACTGTGTTGTATGATGCCGTCTATGGTCAATATATTTATTCCATCTCAAGTCTCAGTTTAAAGGAAATTGTGACATCTTTTGTAGGAAACTCTTTAACAGGAAGTTTCTAACTAGCTTCTTAACCCTGATTCTTAATATTTTTTATATATGTATGTATGTATGTGTATATATATAATATACACACTAGAGAACAAGTAAGAGCTGAGACAAAGGTTTATGCAACTTCTTGCCTTGGAGTTATAGTGCCCTTGCTTGTGAAGCTTACTATGGGAAGAATAATTCTGCAAAGCAATATTGAAAGCATATTCTGTTTAATAACAGTTTATGTATTCCTGAATTAAGTATTTAAACATTAAAATTAAATTTGCACTGATTATTATATACTTTCGCTTTTTTTTTGTCCATTGTTCAGTCCCCCCAGGATTTCGCGGGCCTTTTTTGTGATTGTTGCGGGCTAAAATGTCTGATGTTGCGGGGCTTTTTCCAAAAAATTGCAATGAAAGTTGTAGTGCTTTTTAGGTTTTTGTTGCAATTACATTGCGGGAGGAAGTGAAAGTTGCAAGAAATTGTTGCGATTTTCTCTTTTTGTGATTAAAATTGAGTGATAT
>JAOANJ010000027.1:21612633-21623123 GCA_026413345.1 Ariopsis seemanni
AGTTTTGCTGCCAGAGTCATAAAGATTTCCCTTTAGAAATTGCTGATGAGACACTTATGGCTGCAGGAGGCGAGCTGTTAATAAAGCAGCTGAACACAATGAGCTTGAAAAACACATCCAGGAAGTTAAAATGGTGCAGCCGCACAGGGGAGAATTTAGATTAGATTTACATATTAAAGGGTACATCTCAAATGCTTTATATTTATTGATGTATAATTTTACACACTTCTCTCCAAGCTTACCTGAGCCACGTGGGACATGGACATCAGAGAGCCTGAAGCAAAGCAGCTCTGTTCACTGCTTTCTGTAAGTGAAGAACGTTAGATCTCACCTGCTTGTTTGGCTGCTGCCAGATGGATCAGAATCATCTTCCTGGCCTCATAAAGAAAGTTCTGATTCTGGACGCTTGCCAACAGTCTCTGAACACAAGATAACACACGATGGGAGTCAAGACACAGTAGACTCTACTAATGCAGGAAGACCAGGTCTTCAGATAAACTAGGAGTAAACAAAGGGTGACTCACAGAGAACGCCTTGCGGATGGCGGGCAGCTTCAGGAGAACATCTGTGACGCCGCTGTCTGCAAGATGGCAGCTAAAAGACCAGCTGAAAATGAGTCATCTTTGTTCATTTTACATGAGACACTTAAAATGTGAAGACGACCCTACCTGATAAACAGTACCTCCCTCTCCTCTGGAAAAACAGCCCTTTCCTGCAGTCAGAAAACACCATTAAACACCACACAGCACACGTAGATATGCTATGTCTCAAACCTGAGACACTGAATTACTTCAGATTCTGGCTAAAGGTCTGAGTAAGCTTGAGGAAAGGTGAAATATGTCTCTTCCTCCTGATAGGACATGTCCACCTGATCGTCCACATCCACATGCAGGAAAGAGCAGCTCACCTGATGAACAGTTAGCTGTGAAAGAAACACAAATCGACAGTGCACATCACTGATCCCACAAAAGAGAAAGAGAGCATGAAGCAAGGTCCTTTTATCATAATTTCAGCCTTTATTTTTAAAAAGAGTCTACTGTTGAACTGGAAAATTACTTTCTTAACCTCCTGATGGACCACTCGAACCTGGAAAAAAAGCTGAATATAATTCATAGCAAGAAATCATTTCAGGACACGTGGTCATGTATCTTAAAGATCATCAAGAAATAGTTGCTCTTTCCACACCTCTCTTGGATAAAATATTTATTCATGTAACTTCTTAACCTTCCTCATCCTCACTTCTCTCTATCAGAGGAAAGAGTTATTAAGACAGTGTGTTGTTAGAGAGTGTGTAATGATGTAAAATATCCTATGACAGTTTTTGTAATAAAATCTCTGACATAAATATCCTCCCTGCCATCTGTAATAAAACCTACGTCAGCTGCACTTAATAACACAATTAGAATTTCACTTCAGACATCATGGCGTCCAATCTTATGGCAGCTGTCATCAGTGGCGGACTCGGGACTGCCCCCTACTGGCCCACAGATCAAAAAACACAGTGAAAGTGCCCTTTAGACTGCCTCCATAGATAAAATGCCCTCGAGGGAGCCTTACAGTGGGGAAAACACATGCATTTCATTGGTTTCTTCATACTGCAAGCTTTAAAGCTTGTGTAAGTTTGATGATATGATGATCAGATGAGTGTTTCTTACGTCTCTGTTGGAATAATCGAGTTCAACATACTGAAGCAGCTCAACTTCCTGTCTGCGCTCAAACAACAGGAGCACAGAAAATGGAAATGAATGATTTCAAGTTGCATGTGCTCACGTACAAATGTCCTGACAGGCAGTTAAAGTAGTTTCCACACCTAAAAAACACTACAATTTCCCAGATAGCATTACAGCCCGCGGCTGATGTTCTAAGGTCCGCATTGGCTCGGTCTGGGGGGCCCCAAGATCGGTACAGTTTGAATCACTGCAATAAGATCATCGATAAACAACGTCCTGATGAAAATTCAACACCTGAGAACTAATATGCTCCAGTAAACTAGTTTAGCAATCCTACGCGGCTCTACCAAGGACTCACTTCTCCTTCTTAAGTCATTTATTTGCGTTTATCCGCGACAAGAACATTAAGATATTTGTAGACCTGACACAGGAGATAAAGGATGCTAGAAAGAAAGACTTTTGGAGGTCACAGTGGGGAAATGAAATTGGGTTAGCACACGGATCTGAACGATCAGCTGGGGGAAGAATATTCAAGCACGGCTTCAACGGGAGTGTTATAGAGACTTACCCAGACCCTTCAGGTCACTATGTTTGTTTGATAATATCCACAAACAGCCTTACTATAATTTTAGTTAATATCTATGGTTACCAGTCCTCCCTGGATCATGGCATGCTTTTTGACAATTTAGAGGAGAAGATTTTGAGGTGGCTATCCAAACACCTCAATGCCTCGTTAATCCTAGGTGGGGATTTCAACATAGCGTTAAACAATACCCTAGACAGAAATCCTCCAAGGCAGTCAGTGTCTATCAACCCAGCCCTAAAGTGTTTTATGGACAAATCTGATCTTATTGATATATGGAGGAGTTTGTTTCCTAACAGTCATCAATTTACTTGGTCTAATAAGGATGGGCCAAGACAATCAAGAATTGATTATTGGCTGATATCCAAATGCTTGACATACAGTAACATCTCAGTTGAGCTCTGTAATGCCCCATTAACAGATCATAAAGCAATCTGTTTGTCAATACCCTTATCTGGGTCCAACTCTGCAGGCCCCAAGGCTTCATTCTGGAAATTGAATAATTCTGTCCTCAATTACTCCCAGGTTAAAGAACAAGTAAAGGAATTAATCAAAATTCATTGGAATAATGCAGAAACACAGAATGCTTTTGGGAGAAATTGGGAACTGTTAAAATATGAACTTGGGATGTTTTTAAGAAAGTTTGGTGCGGATCTGGCCAAACAAAAAAGGGCATCTGAGGAAGAAGTTTTAAGTCAATTAGATTGTCTTTCTAAAAAGGAATCCTTGTCTATTACCGAGAGAGGTGAATACATTAAACTTCAAAACAAACTTGATGAGCTATATGAAGAAAAAGTTAAAGGAGCATATGTCCGTTCTAGAGCAAAGTGGTTAGAAGAGGGGGAGCAAAACTCTGCCTATTTTTTTAGATTAGAAAAGAATAAAGCTTTTCATGCTACAATAGATAAATTAAAAGTGGACAATAAAATAATTAGCAATCCTAAAGAGATATCTGCCTTCTGCCATAGCTTTTACAGTAATCTGTACACCCCTAGATACTGCGAAGAAGTGTCCAACTCCTTCATGGAATCAATTAACCTTTGTAAAATTATTGCAGTAGAGGATAGAGATGCATGTGACTATAACATTTCCCATGATGAAGTCTTACAAGCTATTAGGAATTTGAAAAACAATAAAAGTCCTGGGTGTGACGGTATAACCTCGGAGTTTTATAAAATGTTCAGTACAGAACTAGCCCCCTTTCTAACCAAAGTATTTACAGAAAGCATAGAAAATGAAATTCTACCAACAACAATGACTCAAGGTGTTATCACTCTCATCCCTAAACCAAATAAAGATATAGAAAACCTAGAAAACTGGCATCCTATTACACTCCTAAACAATGACTACAAAGTGTTAGCTACAATATTTGCTAATAGACTGAAATATGTATTGGACTCTATCATTGATGAGTCCCAATCTGGATTCATGAGGAAGCGTCATATTGCAAACAATATTAGACTTGTCTTAGACTTATTAGATTATAAATGATCTTGTCAATGATGATGGTTTCATTCTTTTTCTAGATTTTTACAAGGCATTTGATTCTCTTGAACATGAATTCAAATTTGCCCTTGTCAAATTTGGATTCGGACATTTCTTCTGTAAAAACTATTAAAACCCTCTGAAAGAATGGTAGTAGCGCAGTTAAATTAAAATATGGCACATCTCCTAGATTTAATGTTTCTTGTGGAATTAAACAAGGTTGCCCTAACTCACCGTATTTATTCTTATTAGCCTCGCAACTCCTTGCTCTTCATATTTCAAATAGTGCTTTACAAGGAATCTCAATAGCTGGTAGACAAATCATTATTCGTCAGCTTGCTGATGACACCACTCTTTTTCTTAAGGATGCCTCCCAAGTTCCTATATCATTAAATATCATTAAAGCATTTTCTGAAGCTTCAGGTCTCCACTTGAACATTAACAAGTGTGAACTTTTGTCTATAAAAGATTGTTCTATGCCCTTTATACATAACATCCCTTTAAGGAACCAAGTCACATACTTAGGAATTACAATCTCCAAAGATCAAATCTCTAGATCTTCTTTGAATTTTAACCCCATCATTAATAAAACACAAAAGAAACTTAACTCATGGTTACAAAGGGACCTGTCTTTGAGAGGCAGAATACTTTTGTCCAAAGCTGACGGTATTTCTAGAATTACTTATAGTGCTCTTTCTTTGGCTGTTGATGGTGGTCTATTAAAAACAATTGACAATATGTTATTTAACTTCATTTGGAAAAATAGGATAAACTATGTTAGAAAATCAGTTATAATGAACCAGAACCATTGTGGTGGGTTGAATTTCCTAGACTTCACGACATTGAATAACACTTTTAAAATGAATTGGATCAGACAGTTTATGAACAACCCGACACCACTTTGGAATTTCATCCCCAACTATGTTTTTTCCAAAGTTGGTGGCCTGGAATTTTTGCTTATGTGTAATTTCAATGTATGTAAGCTTCCATTGGAGTTGTCAAATTTTCACAAACAGATGCTCTTGGCTTGGTATCTCCTATATAAACACAATTTCTCACCGCATAGATGTTACATATGGAATAACAAGGATATTCTTTACAAAAGGAAAACTTTATTCTTTGATAACTGGTTCAGAAACAATGTCACCCTAGTTAGCCAGCTTTTTGATTCCAATGGTAGACTATATGAATACTCTGATTTTTTAAGAACGTATGGTATACCTATTACTGTTAAGGAATGTGCTATTGTTTTCGATACAGTTCCTACAGGGATCATTATGCTGTTAAAGGGCAACTTGCCATCACACTTTGCTCATTTGACCTCTTTATCTGACACGGTTATAGGCAATCTGTGCTTATCCTCAAAACATCACAACATCAATAGAAAAATCAGAGCTGTATTTCAAATGATGTTGTTTCCCTCCCATACGTTGTCCATTTCTGGAATGGTATTGTAGAGAACATACATTGGAGGAAGGTATGGACTTTACCATTCAAGTACTTTGTTACAAATAAAGTAAGAGAAGTCACCTTTAAGTTAATTCATAGATTTTACCCTGTGAAATCCTTTCTTAAACGTTATAAACAAGACACTGATACTAATTGCTCCTTTTGTAATGTACTGCTAGAAAACACTTCACATCTGTTTTGGAACTGTCCTCACACTGTGAAATTTTGGTCAGCGGTCCAAGAATTTATCCACACTATATCAATCTTTCATTTTGTTTTAAAGATGTATTCTTTGGTATATTTGACTATGAAAAAGAGTATGAGAGCAAATACTTCATTATAAACTTATTTTTGTTTGCCAAGTACCACATCCACAAATGCAAGTTTAGTGGTGGAAAACCTTATTTTCCGGCCTTCATGATCGATGTGAATAACTACATTGAAACAATAAGATACTCCAATAATGCTAAAGCCCAGAGAACTGTACTTGTGTATGGAACTATTGTATAACTCACTTGTGACTTTTTTTTGTTTTTTTTTAATTATTATTTCTTGTCCTCCTGCCTATACCTGTGGCCTACATATGCCTTGTGATATGTCTATATTGTACCCCGACACCTGTATGTATTTGTCTAGTCTGATATATGTCGTCTAAATTAAAAAAAAAAAAAGTCATCTATTCAAACATTTTCTTTTCTTCGGTAAAGTATTGTAGGATGGTGATTCTGCGCAGAACTGTCGCTGGCGGTAATCTGCGTTTTATCAGCGCACCCTTCGGCTTCTTGAACGCACCCCATGTTTACAACTGGTCACATGCTCTGGGCTTTTTAAGGCAATGTTTGGAGTAGCGTTTTAACGGCTTGAAATAAATAATGGAAAGGGGATTTTAATGGCTTTGAGGTTTTAGTAAGTTAACTGTCCATGGATGGTATATTATAGGAAGACGAAGCCAACAATTGAGGACCAGGTACTTGGTTATTTTCTCTTATGTATAGTTGAATGTTTGAGTTGCTCAGGAACGGTTTTTGCGTGAATTAAACTAGCTAACTGAACTAACCGGTTAAAAACATAACCTGCTCATCAGGACTGATAATACTGTTCGTTAATCATGCACTTTAAAGGATTGTCGTTTTTAAATAGCTCTATTTAAACGTTATTCTGTTCACAAAACGAATACGCTCACGGTAGCTGGTAGGATAGCTAGCTAATTTCAGTTGCTATTCTAACTAGCTGTGCTAGCTGGTTGTTGGTAAGTTAACATATCCATTAGCTGAGATCCGTTTCGACCTGTTCCAGTGGAATTTATTCTCAAATTATTAGATGTACCCTGCCTTTAAATAGCCATATCCCTAAGCTAGCTGTAGCCTAGTTTACATTAGCGGTAGCTAGTTACCTTCATAAACTTTTATATCCTCGCACTCTCATTATGGCTTCCCACTTATTTTAGAAACCGCTTCCGTCTCTGTGATCAGATATCGAATCGGGTATTTAACACCACACATGGATCAGCCGGCCTTTTTTTCTATTTTCCTCCCCCCCTTCTTCTGAGAATAATCGTCCGAGTGTTTCGCGACCAAGTTTTCCCAAGGACCTGTCGTTACATCAAGGTTTAGTAACTGTCACACGACAGACAACTTGTGATCTTTGGTCACGTGATCTTTTGTTTCTCAAGTCAGTCTGAAATGCTCCAAGCAGGGTTCATTATTTCGACACAAACCTATTACATTGTGGGATTTTATTTGCGCATTGGCTATTCTACACCAGGTATTCCTAAACCTTTTATACTTTAGGATTCCTTTAGTTGTATTAAAAATATATAGAGCATATTTTGCAAATAATTTAATAAATACAAAATGTGTGTTTTTTTTAAGCCTTACATTCATTCGTTCCAGGCTTTTCAGGCACCTGTGGAGTAAAAAGGATATTTTTGGACTCGAGTGTTTTTTCCTGGTGATCTGACCTGAGTTTCCCAAAAGCATCGTAGCGATCATTGTTAAAAGGTAGAGCGAGCAGCACAATATGCACTCTCTCTCCCCTAGTTAAGGTGCTCTTAGGGTTAAGAGGCTTTTGGGAAACCTACCCCTGGTCATTTTGTTTCAAGTGGAAAGCTTTCAGACAGAATGTGGTTTATTTTGCGTAAGAAAAGCCAAGCTAAGCTGACCCTGACCTGTGCCAAGTTTCCCAAAAGCATCGTAGCCCAGTGAGCACTGTTAAATGGTAGAGTGAGCAGCACAATGAACACACTCGCTCTCCTAGTTAAGATGCTCTTAGCATTAAGAGGCTTTTGGGAAATGCACCCCTGTTCTTCAGATTGCAGTATTCCTACACTGTGAAATAATTCCCCCCGAGTAGTGAGTGTTATTTCCTCTGCTCGTATACCGCAGAAGTATTAAAAAAAAGGTTATTGCCCTCAAACTGTACTTTTGCGACCAGGACATTTGGTATTTTTGAAATTGTCCTGTTTTCATTGAGAAAACAGGTGAATTTACTTTTTTTTTTTTTTGTTCAAAGTCAGAAAAATGGGTACATTTTCAAAGTTTTATTTATTTTTTATGTTTAAATGACCTCAAAGAGGATAGCATAAAGACATTGCTGGACACAACGTATGGAAAGTACAGCTGGGAGGTCATCAGACACTTCAAAATGGTGGCATTACTGATGGGTCTAGGAGGTTTTACCAAGTTTCCCTGTTATTTTTGTCTTTGGGCCAGCAGGGATGCCAAGGTGCACCACCAAAGGTGGGACTGGCCACCTTTTCTAAGCTGTCTGAGCTGGTTTTTTTGTCAGACCACAGATAAAGAAAATGGAGTGCAAGGAATTCCCCAAGAAGCTCACTAGTGCCTCTCTTTGACCAACAGGGAATGGGTTCTTGAACTGGTTCCATTCAGGATTCTTTGAACCTTGGTGCCAGCTAGTGAACCGGCCCATATTTTCACCAGTTTTGAGTGGCGTCCCTGTAATGAAGGATGTCATGAATGGGCAGTGTTGCACAATGCACAACAGGAGTAAACAGTAGTTGCAAGATGGCAGTGTGTATTGGTTACCTGCACTCTGCTTCCTCTCCAACCTAATGATATGCCCACTGTTCGCACTGAAAAAAAAAAAGCTATAATTTCAGTTCCAGCTGGGAACCAACTTGTCAGATTCCGAACCAATTTATTTTTGGTCGAAATAAACTGGTAAATAACAGTTCAAAATTTGTTGCACGAGTCAAATCAGAACCTGTTCCCTGTTGGTTGAAAAGGGGGTGTAGAAAGAAGGCAGCAGCTTGGAATAGCTTTGTTGCAGTGTTTTGAGGCTTCCTAGGCAATCACAAAGCTGAAAACTATGTGGATTGGTTGAGATTATGGTAAGGCCTCATGGTACAGCGGTCTGCGAGATGTCTGTCAAAATGCATATCTTTGATGCTCATCTTGATAAATTCAAGGAGAACATTTAAGTGTATGCTCAGAGGAGCAAACTAAGTACTTCCACCAGGATACTGGACTTTAAATGCTGCCACCACTGACAGTATAATGAGAACATGATGGGAGGCTACATTTGGGGGATGCTTGATGGTGATTTACAATCATGAGTCTTGGGAAAACTACTTGCTACTACATCTTTTGTAGTTTTTGTATAACTTTTTAGTATAAATATATGGTGATTCTGATTCATATGATGTTTTCTGACTTGGAAATCAATGTCCTGGTCCCAAAAGCAACACTTGAGGGGATTGATGGCAATTTTCTCTACTTTTGAGGCACAAGTAATTAGAAATAACCCCTACCTAGGAACAAAAGTTGTGTTCCATGGTCTAATTGTAAATGTCCTTTTCTTGTGTTGTAGTGTTGAAGACTGAAGGAGATCATCTTGGTGTGGTGGTGTATTCTCAGTTGAGATTGCTTACAGAAGGCTCTGTCACTGACAAGGGAGATGTCAAGTACAGCCATGAAGAAAAAGGTGACTTTATAGAACTTTTCTTTTCAGAGAAACTAACAGATGAGTGAGTAAAAGCAGTAAGATAAGTTACGTTTACTCATAATAACATGGTTTCGTGCAAAAATTTGTACCGGATGGAAAAATGTTCTCTACATCTCAGTTACAATTTTATAAATCAGAAACCCATGTTCATTTAATTGCAATTGGAGCCTCAGAGTGTTGCATTTACTGAGTTGTTGGTGTGGGTGCTCCCCCCCCCCCCCCAGGTGTTATTGATGGGAAAGAGTGGTTCAGGAAAGACCAGCATGAGATCAATCATCTTTGCCAACTACATTGCCAGAGACACTCGTCGTCTGGGAGCCACAAGTAAGATGACTTTTTATATGAGCAAGCAACTGGTTATTCTTCCTCCAGCTACTTTGCACTTGTTTTTAACTAAATTTTGAAAACCTCTTACTGTGGATCTTGTATCTTGGTACCTTTTAACCGTTTCAGTCAAAAATCCATTTCAGATTTCATTGTATCTGAATTTGCAGAAACTTGTCAGATCTGCCACAAAATCCACTGAAGGATCTTGATTTGTTTGTACTGAAGAAAGGTGAATTGATCTAGTATGAGCGATCTAGAAATATAAATCTCCTGCTGCCGAGGAGATTCTGCCCCTTGGATCTGGGGGCGACAGCACTGATGTGGACTCAGCTGTTCAGAGATATCTGTTTATTGAAGGACAAACATGAGTATATATCCATATTCAAGAGTGTGTTGTATCTAAATGATTGGAAAATGTAATATTGGGAAGCGGAGTTCGCTGAATGTGATGGGGTCGTTTCAGTGGGTGATGGAAAGTTACTGAGCGGGGTCACCTTATGAAAAAGCAGGGAGCACATGTGTGAGCAAAGATAAGTTTCAAGGATTTAACTGAAACTAGCCAAAACAAGTTGCAAGCATCCCAAACAAATATTTCCATCATCCACAAAATGGCTTCTATGCACAGGATATGGCACAACAGCTTTTCACTGACTTCATTCAGTGGTTGTTTTTTGTAATCACTGCTCAGAATCAGATTAATTCTTGCACATTGAAGTTTTTTATTTTCAAAATCAACAAATGCACTTTCCTAAAGTTTTTCCCTCCCCATATGTATCTCAATCACAAGTACTAATTTTTATTTACATTTTTAAAAATTTAAAAAATTAAATTTTTAATTAAAAAAATTATTACATGGGTAGAATTCAGGCATGTGATTTTTCAGATAATTTGCGGAATTCCAATAATTTCACGAATCTGACCCAAAAAAAAAAAATTTCCGACTTTTTTTTTTCAGTTTCCTCACTCTTCCGAAATCAAATTCCATTTTTCCCAATCCTACTTTTGGAAAAACC
>JAOANJ010000027.1:22320331-22338491 GCA_026413345.1 Ariopsis seemanni
TCAAGCAAGTCCAGTTGCTCTCTTTTACCACCCACAGTTTACTATGACCTGGATGACTGAGAATCTTCACAGACATGTTCAAGAAAAAATTAATTTTCTTTAAAATGCCAGATGGGCTTCCTGGGGTCGTGACGTATGCGATGATATCATATAGTGGTCGCTTGGAGCAACTCGGCTGTTTATATTCTGTTTACATTGTAGTTTTGCTAGTTTTACAAGTATTTTACCGTATTTATCAGTTTTCAATGGACTTTCACTTACATGTGCTCTGAACAGCGTGCCTCTAACGACAAGCACCTGCCCTGGATTAAGCACAATCAGCATGTGCATAAAATCACACTGCCAACACCTGCAGTGTGCGAAATATTGCGTTGTTTCTCACCATTACCAAACCGTTGTTATTGTATTGTCTTCCTGGCTATTGGCTCTCGTATCTGTGTTTTGGTTTCCAATCTTGTCCTGCACAGTTTAGTCTGTTTGTGCCTCACTCTACCCTTTTGCCTGTTTGTCATTATTGATTTAGCCTGCCATTTTGGACTATATGCCTGTTTGTTTCTTTTACAATAAAGACACTCTTCCTGCACATACATCTGTTTCCTCTCCAATCAACCTGCACTTACAGTGGTTAAAGTTTATCATCACTATACCTTCTTTTTGATAATCATTATGCTTTCACAATTTATAATTTTTCAATAAAACTCAAACTTTAACTGTAACAAACAAAAACTATCCAATGCCCCATTATGGTGCATGTGTTGTTTATAACCCCATTACCTGATTTGCAGTTTTAAGACTCACCCAAATTCAAAGCTTCTGGAGGAAATAAAGTTAAATCTTGATTAATCCAGTAAAACATGAAGTATAAATTAATTTAAAAATAAAAAAGAAACCAAAGAAAACAAGTTGGATGTGATAAGGGGGACAGAATCACGTTGTGAATGAAAACAAACCGTAAGTGAAATGAAATGAAAACGTCACCACCGTAAAATTCCCCCAAAATATTTTACAATAATGTGTTAATGTGTACCATACAAAAGAAAAATACAATAAAAAGTCTGAATGAAATGAAGATTCGCCACAGATATTTATTTTACTTAAGTATTTGATTGCCAGTTCTCCGATTTCGATTAATTCAGAGTTTAATAATCTATAATTAGATATTACGCCGTGGTTATTTTTACACATGCACATGCTGTACTCTGCTTCCCCAGAATTTTGTAAACAATGACACAGCTGGCTCACTGAGGGGATTAAACTGGTTTTGTTGGAACTTTATTGATGTAACTCGAGAATAATTATTATTAAAAATGGTGATTTTCAAAAATCCCTAAAAGATGTGGTCCCTAAAAGATATAAAAGCATAAGGTATCATGACTATAATGTCTGGGGCGGCTATATGTGATACTCTGAGTAATTTTCTCTTGTCTGTAAACCAAATTAGATCGGCCTATATGTAGAAAATGTAACAAAATATGCAGACTACTTATACTATTTATGTAAACTGCTTATTATACCCCTGCAAACAAAGTTGGGGGTGGGGGGATATATAGGAATCATCCTGTCCGTCCACGTGTCTTATAAGCACAACTCCTCCTAAACGGTTTGATGGATTTTGATGAAACTTTACACAGCTGCAGTATACCACTTGAAGATGTACAGAAAAGAAAATAATCCCAGTCCGATGTTTCAAAGGGGAGATAATTCAACTTATTCCCTTACATATGACAATGTATGATGACAGGCTTGTAAGTGCAACTCCTCCTAAATGGTCTGATGGATTTTGATTGCACAGTTGCAGTATACCACTTGAAGATGTGCAAGAAGAAAAGTAATCCCAAACCAAGGTCTTAAAAGATACTTAAAAGTAAATCAAAAATCCCTGTCAGAAACACAAACGATGAAAAAAGATGCTAAATTCTCACTCTCTGTTCCACTGTCATTACAGAAGTCAGCGACCAGATATTTGAAAGTGAATTTCTTGAATATAAATTCATTCATTCCTCATTTTTGTTCTCTGATGAAAGATGAAAGTGTCCACCAGAGACCTGGCTAATTCCTTCTGACATCCACCCGGAAATACAAAACTTTAACTGCTTGTGTCTTGATCATGTAGGTTGCCAAAGAAAATGAAGAAATGGTGGATTGCTTCTCTATATTCATCAGGACATATACTTAGTGAAGCAAATGAATGTGAGAGATGTGCCGATTTGATTATCAGATGATTATTGTGTCACTAGCTGAGGATAGAGCAGTGCATTTTGTGTTTCTCACACTATACAATCATCTGAAAACCAGTGTTCAGGATTTTCTTTATGGAATGGAGAGACTTTTATCCCAGATTCCAGATAGTGTTAAAGCTGTAGTTATGGGAGACTTCAACATAGACATTTTCACTCAAAACAGTAATAAAATGAAACTCTTGGCTCTATGCAAATAGTATGGATTTTGCCAGTTATGCAAGTTTCTCACACGTAGAAGAGGTCTTATTGACCACTTCTACACAAACATTTGTTTAGAGGATGTCATTCTGTCAACAATACCTGTGTACTACAGTGATCACCAACTTTTGTCTACAGCCATAACATTCAAGTTTTTGCAGTAAATTATGTTGTTTTTAAAATAGTGAGTGCATATCAGTAATATTACAAATATTCTTGGCCACATCAGTTGATTTTATAGATTCTTATCAATAAAATACACAACAGATGTGAGCATTTCTTATTGAATAGTTTTCAAAAAATTAGGAATATTAATATGTACTGTTTTCAAATATCTTTAATCAACCAATTTTGGTTTTAAAAAGGGATATGATAGAGCACAGGATTTATAAATCAATTTGCAATGGCCTTATTCAGTCTTCAAGAAGACACACTGTGTTTGCTCTGTTGCTTAATGTGTCCTTCCTGGACTTTGCTGTTCCACTTCATGAAATTGTACCAAATGAATTTAGACCCCATATATTATTGAGATGAATGACTCATAGGAATTTGATTCATGGTGTTGCAGGGGTATCGTGGGTTGGTTGATTAGTTATTTTATTTTATTTATTTATAAATAAGTTCATTCACAGTTACAGCTGACAAATTTTGTTGCAAGCGGGGGGTATTCTATAGTGAGTTTGCTCAGTTCTAGTTTCTTAACTTTTTTTTCATGGCAGAATAGAAGATTAAGTCCATTATAAGGAATAAGTTTGGATGTTAGACATTAGTATGTAATAAGTATCATATTGTTTGCAATGATACAAGGCTCTCAATTCAGTATGTCTGCGCATCACAAAATATATTCAACAGATTACATCATAAAGTAGGTTGTGCAGACTGCTTATATTTATATACAGTGTTTTGAAACAACAAATCAGAAATGTGTGCACATCACAGTGATCTTGTTTCCCAGGCAAGGATTTGGAAAAATAAGAAAAAGCACATCTGCTTTTGCCAATGCCTGAACTTTATGGGATAGTTTCAGGTCTAGTTTCAGGACAGTCTGGTTTGTGATGATGTGCGGTGGGTTTCCCCCCTCCTTTTTTATGCTAAGAGTCTGAATTATTATACTTTGAATGTTGTAATCAATTTAAAATGTAAACCAAGGACACATTCAATGATTTTTCTTTTTTTTTTGGGGGGGGGGGGGGGGTTTGCACTCAAAATGCATCATGAGACACCACCATATAAGATTTTAAGTTTGTGTATGGTTACACCCTTATTATAGTATCAGTCATAATCTATTCATACATCTCCGTATTAGTAATCATTCTTTAAGCTCTTTCCACAAATCTAATAATTTGTCCAAGAATATCCATAAAGCCTGAAATATTATTCTAGCAATGTAGTGTAATAAATGGATGGATATTATCGAGAATTGCTCTGAGCTAATATTTTCGTGCACCTACAAACTGGTGCCTGCTGTAGTCTAGTATATTTACAACATGTTCTGTAATGAAGTATTACCAGCAAAGTATTTTGATATGTCCTTGCGCCACCACTTCCAAATGATATAAATGAGTGGTACCACAAGAAATTATTTTCCTACCTGCTTTATCCTCATAAAAACATTTTTTTTTTCCGTTTTTGGAGAGACCTCTATTACAAGCAAAATGTTCAAAGCTGTGAAGAAATTAATAGTTAAAATACTGCTGGCAAACTTGCATGAAATAATTTAATTTTACTATTCTTTATTGCTTGTAAACATAAAGCTTGCACATAGACAGAACATAGCGAAGGCAGACACATTGACAGAGACCCATAATAACTTAAGATGGCTACATATACATAAAGAAAAAAATGAAACACGAGGACAAGCCATATTTGGCGATGCAACCAAACCATAACGTCAAAAATATTTCTGAACCATGATTGAATAGCACTGTAATGTTTTTATAAAAATAAACATGTGACATGCTGTTCATATATATATATGTTTATAATATATATTTGTTAAAATATAGGTACTATAACTATGATACATTACTGCTATAAATTATAAACTATACAATCACATGATATTTTGCTTTACAAAACTGAAGAATTTGGATAAATCTGTAGCAATGTTAGAATAATTTCAAAATGGTTTTAAGCTGCACAATCTCATGTCCTTTACATTTTTACAAGTTAAATAGAACACTTTTGTGAGAAAGTCTAACTTCAAATGTTTGGTTTTGTATTTCCTTTGACAAACATATTGTATACACTCTGTCTTATCCTATAACAGTCATCCGGCAAATTGTTGACTTTATAGTATCCACTTAATGTAAATTCACACTAAAGGATTTAAAGTGTTACCATGCAAGACACCAAAACAGTGATATACGAGAGGTATGATTATATTCAGATTATAAATTGCAAGCGCAGGAGACATAAGTTTTCAGACAGAAAAAGGCTGTTGATTTTATTAAAATATATAAAAGCTCTTATTTGGGCTTGTTTAATATACTCTGGAGTGCACAATGACTACGTAAATTCAAAGTGATTTCAAGTTTGATGTAGAGGAGAGGATTAAATGTCAAGAAACTGGAAACGTGAAATTTTTAAGCCATAACACCTGTACATGAATAGATTTTTTTTTCAATACAAGCATGAATCATGGAGCTGATTTAATACATAAATTGCCTGTAAATTGTAGAGATTTTCATGATCACACTTCTTTCTAAAACTTTCAAAGGTGTGGTGAAAAATGTGTTTTACATTAAAGTGAAAGTTCAGTGTTTTTGTGCATGCCAAAGTATTACTTTTGAATTTTCGGTGTGAATTCAACTTCAGTGATGTATGATGAAAACAGAAAGAAATTTTTATTCATGAATTTGGATATCTGCTACATTGTCTGCCCTGAGCAGGTGTTCCGTTCCACCACCTTGTGAGTGGGCCATGTGTGTTCATGAGCAATCATTTGAAACATGTAAATTTATACTTTTATCGAAATAGGTCAAATGTGATATTGCAACAAGGAAATACTTAAATCTCACAACAATCAAAATTGTACAAACAAGCATATCACATAACCATTGCTTTCACTATCTAATTTCACAGAATCTGCTACTTGACATTTCTCTGCAATATTTTTGCCCCAGGCATATAGTCAGTTGATCTATTATTCCTCTGCAATATTTTAATTTTTATATGATGTATTACTGCATGTATTTAAACATAGGAACAATTATAATGGTTAAAAAAAATCAATCAATCAGTCTTAACAATCATTATGTAAGTTTTTAGTGTGTAGCCCTGTTGATCATCCATACAGCAGATGGCAAAGGATGGTACTATTGTTCTCCCTCCTTGGCACAAAGTGCAAGGTAGTTAGAGGTCCTTTGTCTTCCGGACAGCTAAGCAACTTAATGCTGACAAAATTCTGTAAACATATCATGGCGTTTTATGTAATTTGGTAAACATGGATGTAAAAATGTTTTATTAAAAAAAAAGTATAACAGATCATCCAAGAATGTTATACAACTGCTGAGTTACCTTAGGTGATATATTGTGCAAAGAGAATGTGTTACTTGCTGGGCAAGGTTTTGATGGAACGAGTAAGAGAGCCCATGTTGGTGGAGGTGGGGAGGCTTGCGCTCTTTATTGGTAAGCTGCAAGAATGTCCCATTGACTCCTCAGCAGCCCGGAGAAGCAGAGTATAGTTCACTGCGACCTCTTCTACTTTTCGTAAGAGCTGTAGCCTTTGGGTTTCTGATCGTACACCTCGTACTAACCGAATGAATGTCTGAGTTAGGCTGCACAACACCTCAAAGCTGGCTGTGACGGCACTTAACATTCGTGAGGGACTTTTCTCAACACTTGCCACTCTTCTACATGAGGCCCTGAACTCTTTGAAGCGGACTGCAAGTTCTTGCTTGTACTCTACCAACTTTGCTGGAGGCATGCGTGGTTCACCCTCTATCTGTGGACTGCTGGCACACTGCCGTAAAATAGAAAGCAATTCATTAGCATCAAGTTGTGCATTTAGGAAGCCATCAGGTAAGCCAAAAGTTTTTCCCTGCAGTGTCTGCACTCGTGCCATGCTTGTTTCCAAATTACCACAGACCCGCAGGTCAATCTCTTGTGTTTGTGGTTCCTCCTCCTCTTCCTCTCCACTGCAGTCCTCAGCATGAAGTACCTGCAATGTCTTGCTGACGACTGGCATTGCTCTTGAATCTAGCTGCATTCCAGGCAAGACCTGTAGGGGAATGGAATATGAAAGTTCATCTTTTTCACTGCTCTCATCAGCAGTCTCACACTTGCGATAACAGAAACAAAAGGAGCAACATTTTTCCCTGTCCTCATTCTCTTCACTTAAACCAAGTAGAACCTCAGTGGTTCCCTCTCGACCTTGACGAAGTAGTTCTTCACCCTGGATAAAGAATACTCCTTTCTTTTTGGAGTCTCCACCTTGAGTATGAATGGGTTCTACTGGAGTAGGAAGTCGTAGGCCTGTAGCTCTAACTCTTTCCATTTCCTTCTCCAGGCTTTTTGTTTTGGTTGACTTAACCTCAGCATAAAGGGGTGTGCTATCATTATCAATTTCCCCTATGCTATATCGTCTTTGTAGTTTTTTGTACTGTGGGGCTCCAGTGCATTCTGAATGGAAGGTGCATGTAGGTAAACAGGATGTATGTGTATCACTGAGTTCCCTTGACTCCAGGCTTGTGGAACGAATTCGTGTGGTTTTGATCTCCAAAGTTTGATGTTGTGTAGCAGTCCCTTGAATTTGTGGAGATTTGGGTTTTGCAGGGGGAGTTTTGGAGATGGTTCTCTCTCTGCCTCTAGGCTCCACTGCAGAACCCACTGGAGTATCAGGGAGACGCATTGCCCTACACATCCTCTTACAGTCACAGCTACGTCTCTGCTCTCGTGAGATCCCAGGGACTTTCTGCACTGGGCTTGTGCGCAGCTGGCAAGAACATGGAGTACCTGATGGGATGGGAGATGAACCCTGGGACAGGAACTCTCCCTGTGATGTCTTAGGCTTTAGAAGCTCCTCAAGGAACTCTAGTTCATATTGCCTCACTTTCTGGAGCTGTGCACGACGTTCATCTGTCTCCCGACGTAGGCGTGCAGGAAATGTGGCTGAAATCAGATTTCTAATACTTAGAAATGGAGCACTGCGCTGAGACTTGGCTTTACTGTTTGCTTGCTTCTTATATTCTGCACCAGGAATAGTTGCCCCTTTTTCTCCACAGCTCAAAACATGTGTTGTGTTTAAGAGGACTGGCACACTTTTAGTGTTTTTCTGTGGTTCAGCAAGGACTGTACATTTGGAGCCATCTGCTGTGACCTCAGGTATATCATTCCCTTCCATTTTGACCGGCACCACTGGGGAGAACTTTGCTGCAGGCAGGACTTTAGGCTTAGCCAGGTTTAGATCAGCGGTTTGAACTGCGCTCTCTTTGTTGCTAGATAACTGTAGTTCTTTGGCACAGAGTTGCTTGTCATCAGTGGGAGATGATGAATGCAACACTACCTTTTGATTTGGTGGGTCCTTCAGTCGCAGTTGTTGCCCTGGTTCTGGTCGAACTGGACATGTGCAGAACAAATCATCAACTGGCAGTAGACCCTTTGAACTTGAGGGCTTATCGGTGTCACATGAGGCAACCTCAGTATCTTGGCATATCTTTGGGGACATCTTGGCAGAAGCATTTTTGTCCACAGGTAAAAGAATAGGTAAGGCTTTATTGGTAGTTTCGGGGGTTGTGTGGCTAGGGCTTTTCTCCTTGATGTTTTCAGAGATATTAGAATTTAGCTTACCCTCTGTAGAATATGATGATCTTTCCTCTTTCTCAGATGTGTCCTCCTGTTCAGGATTTTTTAACTCCTCTCCTGCATGTGGAGCATGTTTAACAGAGCACTCTTTAGCTTTCTCTGAATCTTGTTCATTCTTTAACTCATCTTCGGTCTTACTTTGCTCCATGGGATTTCGAGAGAGTGCAGTCCCTTGACTCTGACTGACTTTCAAAGGCACAGTTTTACTAAGGATCACAGACCTAGGTGGACACCCACCACGGATTTGACCCATAGAAAAAGTTCCTCCTCCAATTGCTTGTGTTGTGCAGCCTGGAATTGTCAAAGGGAAGTCACGTCGACTAAATATGCGTTCCTTGTTAATGTGGTGGGCCAAAAGGTAGGCCTGATTTTGATGGTGTTTCATTGCAGAAACCATTTCTGACACATCAGTTAGCTCTGATGAGTTGGTCTCATGGCCAGAGTCGAGTGAAGACTCTGGAGTAATGGCTGCCAGAACAATCAACCCTATGGGAGAACAAAAACAGGACACAATCAAGGACATAGTTTGTGTTAGTAAAGTCAGGGATAATCCTGAAGATATCTCATGAATAGTTATGAATATATTTAATAACTTAAAACATTATGTTTGTTTATAACTATATATATATGGTTTTATATATAAAAATATTTTAACAGCAAATATATACAAATGTATGGTGTACTTAAGTACATATTGAGGATGTGATAAAAGTTAAGTGTATTATACAAAGCTTCCAGAGAAAAAGGATATGCTATGCTTAACTCCACCATAGATCTAGTTACATTTTATAGCAAATAATAATTGAACAATCATATTATGCCCATTTGATAGGTTAGCTTTTGACCAAAATCCAAGTGACCATGAAACTTATGTGGGTGTGGCAAGCATCAGTTTTCCATTGTAAAAAGAAAGCTGACAATTATTCTTACTTTGTTAATTTGGTTATGGATATGGATACTGAGTGTCCACAAGACAATTTGGTATATATAATTTATTTCTGAACTTGATTGGTTTCCGGGAAAAAATGGGACGTTTGTTATTTTTCAAACTTAATGCCAATATAGCCAAATTGTAGATGTGCCTTCCTGTAATTTTTTTCATGTACTTTCATGTTTGAGTTTAAAACATTTAAAATTAATCCACAAAACACCCATGTACACAACAAGTAGTTTGTGGACATCTTGCACTTATCAAGAAGTACTCGGTTTATCCACCTGCTGTCTGTGGAGTCTGCTGCTGATGAGGGTAGTCCTCTGATGCAGCTAGTGCTTCCAGTGCCTGCAGAGTGGACACTAAAGCATCATCTAGCTCCTGAGCATGGTCTCGCACTGTCCTTGGGGCCACATTATCAATTAATGTCACAGGTACTTTCTCTTGAGTATCTGCCAAAGGTGCTGCAGCTGCGGTAGCACGAGTGGTGGGAGCAGCCTTACGATTCTTTTTAGCATCATCCTCATCTGAGCTATTATCTCGAAACCCTGGAGGTGGTGCTGCTATTGCAGGAGGAGGAGGTTGCAGCTTCCCTACTCCATCCTCAACCTCTTCATCCTCCTCACTTCCAGGAGGAGGAAGAGCCATGAGATCAACAGCACCACTTTCACAGGAGGCACAGGCATTTATGCATTGCAAAGCATGTTTCCCAGATGTGCCTTTCTCTGTTGTTATACCCCCAGCCTTAAGCTTTGCCTTGCAAGAATCACAGAAGAATCTCCCAGAACGCTTTGAGTTCTCCATTGTTTTCGCCCTGCCTCTGAAGCTTGAGCCATCTTGAGATGGGCTCACTGAATCAGCTACTGATTCAGTGCTTTTGAGGGTAGGATCAGACTTGGCACGTGAGCGGTTCTGTGACTTGGATATGAAGTTTTCATTAATATCCAGCTGCTCCTCTGCGTGCATTTGGAGCTCATGCAGCTGCTGTTGCTCTTTCAAATGTATGTGACAGAGGCCAAGGTGTTGTGATGGTGGTGGTGATATCTTCTGTGACACCTCTCTGGGACCCTCTCTCTCTTCACGTCGACTGCTGCTTGACACAGAGGCCCCAGAGCGGGAATGAGGATGGGGGCTTCTGAAATCTGAAGAACAGAACCATCAGAAGAGTTGAAAAAGCAAGAGTTACATGGTAGATGGACATGAGTCCAGATGGGAAAAGCAGAGACTGATGGAGACCACAGATACGGAGGCTGAAGAAAAGTCTTTTTGAATGTCATGTAATGTGGTCATCCTCACTGTGGTCACTGATCAGGGTAGATAGTGATAGCTTCCAATGTATGGTTGAATATTATGGATGCATGTTCTTGGGTCAGAGTAATGAGCACATCCAGAATGTAGTTTCAGTTGGGAACAGAAAATGGATCAAACATCCATGCATTAATTTGAAATGAAGATGGAAGGATCAAGAACAGCAAGAAGAAATGAGTGATACTCATGACTAATCCAAGTCCCAGAGAACTTGGAACATAAATGTCATTTCAGGCAAAACTCTATAACTTATTGAGAAGTATATTTTTCTTGTTATTAAAGCTGCTGTAAGTAGTCCCTGCTAACTTCCAGGATTCTTTTGTCTAGCAAGTTATGTACCTAACATATCTATACATGACACATATGGCAAGTAGGGATAAATAGAGTGCAACTGCACAATTAACGTTACTCACTAATGATCTCTATCTAACTATGCCATACACATTGTTAGTTTGGGAGGGTAACAAACTTGCTGATGGTGTTCATGGCCAAAAGGTTTGATTAAAGTCTGATTACCTAACTCAAGTTCCAGTGAGGATTGGTGACATTCACATGCAGCAGTCTCTGCATTCTTTTTTTCATCCAACCTTACAAAACAGCTTCTAGTCGTTATTAAAATTATTTTTTTAAACAGAGTTTCTGGGAAAATGTTATTGTTTGTGTTTATTTTAGACAAAATTTATCACCTTTGCACTTTCTTTTGAATGGCACTAATATTTATGGTGTTGATATCACTTGTTAAATCATTTATAGGCACGTTCACATAAGATGTGCTGTTCATAAAAATTCAGTTAGTTTGAAAAAATATTCGTATCCTATGGGAGTTCCTGAATCTGGGAAAATTTAGGGAGACTTACTCATGTAAACCTCAACTGATCTGCTTCATGTTATATAATTAGTGATGCGTTACTGCAGTGTGATATACAGATTATGCCGTCAAGTTTAAATTGCTTATTTATTTCAATTACACAAACTAATAATTTTGTGAAACCAAGTGATTTCATAATAATGCCATTATTATTTAAAAAAAGAAACAATGCAAGCCAACACAAATCCATAAATTAAGAAAAATGTCATTACATTAAGAAAAAAAAAACGTCACTTGCATTTGCCATGACACCTTATTTTAATGCTGCAAAACACTTTACAGTCAGGGCTAAATGACCAAGTGACCATTCTGATATATTTCAACTTAAGATAAGCCATACACTCCCTAGTGTTCTGTGTACCATTATCAGCTTCATCCCAAATATGTCGGGTTTCCTTATGACGCATGCTTTTCTCACTTGACATTGAGGAGGAAGCATTTGTGTGAATGAGAGACTTCTGGCTAACAGTGGGTGAGATACTTAAAATAGTTAAACATAGAAGTTTCCCTGTGTGATGTGCTTGTGCATGATCACCTTGTTACAGAGATCTTTTTTGTTCTCCATTTTCATGTCAAATCATTTTCCTTTCACCCCACTTAATTACATTTTCTGTAATTTGGCTCCAGATTGTAGCCTTTTCAGGTGCTTCTATATACAAATAAATATAATGTATATAATCCCAAATCAGAAAAATTTGGGACGGTATGTTGAAATCAAAATTAAAACTGAAAACAGTGATTTACAACTAATCTTTGACCTGCATTGCACTCAAAACAATACAACAGGACATTTGATTTTACCTCATGAATGTTTTTTTTTTCTTCTTCAAAATAAATACTTTTCAATTTTGATTCTTGGAACCCATTTAAAAACAAAATTGTAACATTAAAGTAATTACTACTTTGTAATGTTGCCATTCCTTCTCACGACACTTAAAAGGTGTTTAGGGACTGAGGACACCAAGTGATGAAGTGTTTCAGGTGTTATTCCACCCCCATTCTTCCTGCAAACAGGTCTTAAGGTGTGCAACAGTTTGGGTAGGTTGTCATATTTTTCATTTCAAAATTCGCCACACATTCTGTATTGGGGACAGGCACGCTCTTCTTCCACAGCCATGCCTTTATAATGTGTGCAGAAGGTGGCTTTGCATTGCCTTGTTGAAATATCCCTGGAAAAGATGTAGTCTTGAAGGCAGCATATGTTGCTCCAAAATCACAATGTAGTTTTCTGCATTAATGCTGCCATCACAGAAGTGTAAGTTACCTTTGCCAAGGGCACTGACAACCCCATACCATGACAGACCCTGGCCTTTGAACTTTTTTTTTTTTTTTTTTTAAGAGTAGTAACATTCTAGATGGTCCTTTTCATCTTTGTTCCAGACTACATGGCATCCATTTCTTCCCAAAAATACCTGGAATACTAATTTGTCTGACCACAATACATGTTTCCACTGTGTGATGGTCCATCCCAGATGCCTCCCAGCCCACAGAAGTCAACGGTGCTTTTGGACAGGGTTAACATAAGGCTTCATTTTTGCACCGTAATGTTTTAACTGGAATTTGTGGATGTAACTCTGTATTGTTGAGCTTGACAAAGGTTTGCCAAAGTAATCCTGAGCCCATCAGCTATAGATGAATGATGGTTCTTAATGCAGTGCTGTCTGAGGGATTGGTGATCATGGGTGTTCAGCTTAGGCCTGTGCCCTTGCCCTTTATGCACAGAAATTCCTTCAGATTCCTTGAATAGTTTGACATTATGCACCAATGAGGATGACATCTCCAAATCCTTTCATATCTTTCTTTGAGGAACATTGTTTTTAAACATTTTAATTAATTTCTCATGCCTTTGCTGACAAACTGGAGATCCTCAGCCCATCTATGTTCCTCACAGACTTTGCCTTTCCTGGATACTGATTTTGTACCAAATGATGATTACAATCACCTGTTGACATGACCTGTTTCAAATCACATCATTATTTAATTGTTTTGTCTCATTAGTAGCTCTAAATTGCCTCCATTCCAACTTTTTTTAGGTGTTGCTGGCCTGAAATGCAGGAATGGATATATATTAACAAATGAAACTTGACCACAAAAAAAGTGAAATATTATGGGTTCATACTGTCTGCAATGAAATACAAGTCTGTCATGCTCCGCCCCGGACATCCACTTCAGAAATTATGGATCTCTCACGGCAGCGCCGATCCGGATCCAGGACAGGAATTCCATCGCACCCGTATTCACGTCCTGGTTTTCACTGCTGCTTATAAATACACCGTTCTCAGACTCCGACTTCGCCAGAATGTCTCGTTTGCTACTCTAGCCGTCTCTGTGCCTTTTTGCGGCTCATAGTTTTTTGCTCTAGCTATTTTTCTGGTTCATGGTTTTTTGCACCAAGGTTTTTTTTTTTCTTGTTCATGTTTTTTTTTGCACTAGTGTTTATTCTTGTTCATGTTTTTTTGCACTAGCATTTTTGACCTTGCCTGTCATGTTTTTGGCAAGTTTTTTGTCTCTTTTTTTCCCGGACAATTTTTGCCATTTGTTTCTTGTCCTGTTTGTTTACCTTTCTGCCATGCCTTTTTTGCCTGGATTAAATCACCTTATTTATTGGATAACTGTCGGTGTTCTGCTTTTGGATCCTATCTCACCACACCTCCACCATCCCAACAGTACGTTCTGGCCAACATGGATCCAGCGGAACTCACCCGTCTGAGAACGACCATCCAGCAGCAAGGGACTCTCCTCAGGACCCATCAACAAGACCTCCGGCAGATCACCCAGAACCTCGCCACCTTGTCCAACTCTCTCAACCTCCTCACCACACAGATGCAACGCTATCAAGCCGTGCCTATCCCTGCCCAGCCATCTCCTACTTCAGCTCCTGCCACTACTTTTCTCCGTGAGCCAAGACTCCTAGCGCCTCAGCCCTACGATGGAGAGCCAGGTACTTGCAGATCGTTCCTATCTCAATGCTCATTGATCATGGAGCTGCAACCTCTGTTCTTCCCCACAGAACACTCCCAGGTGAGATATATCATCACGCTCCTCACCAGCAAGGCCAGGGAGTGGGGAACAGCAGTCTGGGACGCCAATGCTCCCTGTTGCTCCAGTTTCAAAGATTTCTCCGAGAAGATGGAGCGAACTTTTGAAAGAACTCATGGAGCTGCGGCAGGGGTCCTGGTCCACCTCAGACTATGCCATCGAGTTCCGGACATTGGCGGCATAGTGCGGTTGGAACGAGAGCGCCCAGGTCGACGTGTTCCTGCATGGCTTGTCCGACGCCATTAAGAATGAACTAGTATCGCGGGAACTGCCGTCGGACCTCTCCAGTCTCATGGACCTCGCCAACCATATCGGTGCCTGGGTCCAGCAATGGAGGAGAGAGAAGACCCGCCCCCGCTTCACCTCCTCTCCACCTCCCGCCTCGTCCATTGAACCCAAGCAGGTAGACTGGGTACGGGTGTCAGCGGAGAAACGACAGCGCCGGCAGAGCACAGGGGCCTGTTTCTACTGCGGTCAGCGAGGACACATCTGCCGAGCCTGCCTGCTAAAAGGAACGAGACCACCAGTGAATCGAGGGACCCTGGTGGGCAACGCTCGGAACCAGCCCCCTGCTGATCGACTGTTACTCCCTGTCATCATCATCCACGACAACCAGCATCACCATCTCCAGGCCCTTGTCGACTCAGGGGCGGACAGAAACCTGATCTACTCCATCACCGCCGCCAAGCGTCTGGGAATCCTGCTACTCGCCCTCGACGTCCCTCTCACAGTCCTGACACTCAATGGCACTGGCTTGACCACCATCACCCACCTTACCGCCCCGCTCACCCTGAGGATTTCCAGTAACCACTCAGAAACCATCCAATTCCATGTTATGAATGACCCCCATGTACCCATCATCCTAGGATTACCCTGATTAATGCAACACAACCCCCACCTGAACTGGGCTGACAACACCATCCTAGGCTGGAGCCATTCCTGCCTAACTTCCTGGCTGAACTCCGCTCTGCCTCCCGCCAAACCACCGCAGCCTTCAGCCAGCGAGTTTCCCGACCTCTCTCATGTGCCTCCGGAATACCTGGACTTAAGACTCGTCTTCAGCAAGACCCAAGCAGTATCCCTCCCTCCTCACAGACCCTATGACTGCGGAATCGACCTCCTGCCCGGGACGGTGCCACCCAAAGGGCGACTCTACTCTCTCCCGTCGAAAGGCAAGCCATGGAAGAGTACATCTCCGAGTCTCTGGCAGCTGGGATCATCCGCCCTTCCTCCTCCCCAGAAGGGGCGGGATTCTTCTTCGTGGAGAAGAAGGACAAGTCACTCTGCCCCTGTATTGACTATTGAGGTCTCAATGCCATCATGGTCAAGAACCGCTACCCACTACCACTCATGGCCACGGCCTTTGAACTATTCCAGGGGGCCAAGATATTTTCCAAGTTGGACTTATGCAATGCCTACCATCTTGTCAGGATCAGGGAGGGGGACGAATGGAAGACAGCCTTTAACACCACCACTGGCCACTACAAGTACCTCGTGGTCCCTTTCGGCCTGACCAACGCTCCCACAGTCTTCCAGGCACTCGTCAACAACGTCCTAAGGGACTTTCTCAACATCTTCATTTTCATGTACCTGGATGACATCCTGATCTTCTCTCACTCCCTGGAGGAACATCGGGGCCATGTCCGGCAGGTCCTCCAGCACCTGCTAGAAAACAAGCTGTTTGTCAAGGTGGAAAAGAGCGAATTCCACCAGAGCTCTGTCTCATTTCTGGGGTTCATCATCTCCCCAGCTAGGATCCAGATGGACCCCCTCAAGCTTGAGACAGTCGCTGACTGGCCCACCCCATCCTCGCAACGAGAGCGCCAGCATTTCCTGGGATTCGTCAATTTCTACAGGCGCTTCATCCGTTGCTTCAGCATGGTGGCCGGACCTCTCACTGCATTGACCTCAATTAAGACCCCATTTAAATGGGGGAGGAAGCGGAGAAAGCCTTCACCATGCTCAAGTGTGGAGGTCGATGCTTCCGAGTCCAGGGTCGGAGCCATTCTCTCCCAGAGGGCCAATGATAACAAGGTCCACCTCTGCTCCTTCTTTTCTCACCGGCTGTCCCCTGCTGAACAAAATTACGACATCAGCGACAGAGAGCTGTTGGCCGTCAAGCTAGCCTTGGAGGAGTGGAGGCACTGGCTCAAGTGGTTGGATCTCCCCTTCCTTGTCTGCACCGACCACAAAAACCTAGAATACCTCAAATCCGCCAAACGCCTTAACTCATGGCAAGCCCGATGGTCTCTCTTCTTCTACCGGTTCAGATTTACTCTCTCCTACCGCCCAGGCTCCAAGAACGGAAAATCTGACACCCTGTCCAGGATATTCTCTGCCCACCAGGAGGAGTCTAGTATGCCTGAAACCATCCTCCTT
This sequence comes from Ariopsis seemanni, assembly GCA_026413345.1. Classification (NCBI taxonomy): domain Eukaryota; kingdom Metazoa; phylum Chordata; class Actinopteri; order Siluriformes; family Ariidae; genus Ariopsis; species Ariopsis seemanni. The sequence continues at coordinate 22,337,100 of JAOANJ010000027.1, forward strand.
CCACGCTGTGTGGTGGGGGCCACCCTACTGAAGGTAGAGACATTGGTGCAGAAGGCCCTGGAGCAGGACCCCGGAGAAGGTAACTCAAGCAACATACCACATAACCATTTGTTTGTTCCCTGCTCTGTGCGAACCCAGGTGCTGCAGTGGGGTCATGGATCCAAGTTGGCTTGTCACCTGGGAGCTGCTCGAACCCTGGCACTCATCCAACAGCGCTTCTGGTGGCCATCCATCAAGGAAGACGTTCAGGAGTTCATGGCAGCCTGTGACACATTTGCCCAGAACAAGACAGCCAGTCGACCCCCTGCCAGCTTGCTAAGACCCCTCCCAACTCCTCATCGACCCTGGTCTCACATTGCTGTGGACTTCGTCACAGGACTCCCCAACTCAGGTGGCAACACATGCATCCTCACAGTTATCAACCGTTTCTCCAAGACAGTCCATTTCATCCCTCTGCCCAAGCTTCCCACAGCTAAAGAAATCGCTGAATTACTCATCCTCCGTATTTTCCGCATACACGGACTCCCGACAGTTAGGTTATTTAATCTCAGAATGGAAAAGTATGAATTCCAGACTGTACACTATTAGCCTTGACACAGCATGCTAATGAGGACAGGAAGTGCTTGAGTGAGTCAACTGAGGTCCTGATTAAACAGGTGATGACATTCGTTACCTCACTTTTACTGAAACACAACTAACACAGGACTCAAATTATTTTATTTACCACGCATCTCCATAAAGCGTCATTTCTCCATGAGTGGATGAAATACCCTGTGATTGACAGAAGAGAATTTATTAAGATTAACTGTAAGATTAGTCAGTGACCCCACTGAGTAGTTTATCCAGAATAACAGAAATGGCACCAGGCAACTTTAAAACATGATGTGGTGACATTGAAGTGCTATACCTTGTCCTTCAGCAGGACAGGGTGGCGATAGAGGTGGAGTTGGTCCTGATGTACTACCGTAATCCTTTGTTCTGTCTCTGATCAGACCTGCTACATCAATTTCCTTCCTGTGCCAGACACTGTAGGACCACATGGGAACCCAAAGGTGCAGCTGCTCCACTGGCAGCAGGAGTCATATTCTTGCCTTGGCTAGGTGCTTGCATACCGGTCAGATGGTTGGGGGTTCAAGCCCCAGTTCTGCCAAGCTCCCACTCTTGGTCCCTTAAGCAAAGCATTTAACTCTGTTTGCTCCAGGAGTGCCATATCACATGTATGTGATAATAAAGGCTCTCTCTGTCTTCTTCTTACTCAAATGTGATCTCGCTGATCCTGGCTGTGACAATATTTACAACCCCAATTCCAAAAAATTTGGGACAAAGTACAAATTGTAAATAAAAACGGAATGCAATAATTTACAAATCTCAAAAACTGATATTGTATTCACA
>JAOANJ010000027.1:22615719-22626123 GCA_026413345.1 Ariopsis seemanni
TCACGTTATAAGTTAAACAGATGTTATATTAAACTTTGTCTTGTCAACATTTTGGAAATTGTTTGTGTTCATTGAGACATTGTTTAAAATGTTACTTTTCAAAGGGGGTGTACTCATTTATGCTGAGCACTGTACACTCATTCTGAATTTGATGCCTGCAACATGCTCTCGAAAAAGTTGGGATGGGGCAACAAAAGACTGGGAAAGTTGTAGAATGCTCGAAAAACACCTGTTTGTATTTGGAAAGGCTCAGTCGTTCACAAACAAGGATGGGGCCAGGTTCACCACTTTGTGAAAAGCTGTGTGGGCAAATAACCACGAGTTTAAGAACAGTGTTTCTCAACATAGAATAGCCAGGTATTTAAGGATTTCACCATCAACAATCCATAATATCATCAAAAGATAAGGGGCAAGGCTGAAAACCAACATTGAACACCCATGACCTTTGATCCCTCAGGTGGCACTGCATTAAAAACTGACATGATTTAAAGAATACATGTATAAATGATATTACTACATGGGCTTGGGAACACTTTGGAAAACTGTTGTCAGTAAGCACAGTTCATCACTGCATCTACCATGCAAAATGAGATCAATATATCAACAACATCCAGAAACATTGCTGACTTCCCCTGGCCTAAGCTCACCTGAGGTGGACAGACAAAGTGGAAAAGTCTGCGGTGGTCTCATGAGTCCACATTTCAAATTGCTTTTGGAAATCATGGACGTTGTGTTCTCCAGGCTAAAGAGGAAGAAGACCATCCAGACTGTTACCAGCACAAAGTTCAAAATTCAGCAAGCTTTGATGCTATGGGCATGTGTTAGTGACCATGGTATGTGTAACTTGCACATCTGAAGGCAGCATTAATGCTGAAAGGTACATACAGGTTTAGGAGCAACATATGCTGCCATCCATATGACGTCTTTTTCATGGACATCCCTGGTAATTTCAGCAAGACAATGCTAAGCCCCATTCTGCATGTGGTACAACAGTGTGGCTCCATAGTAAGAGTGTGAGTGCTAAACTGGCCTGCCTACCTCCCATTGAAAATGTATGGTGCATTATAAAATGAAAACTATGACAACAAAGACCTCAGACTTTTGAGCAACTGAAGTCAGATATGAAGTAAGAACAAGAAAGAACTTCATACTCAAATATTCAACAATTAGTGTCCTCATTTCCCAAAGTCTTACTGAGTATTGTTAAAAGAAAAGGGGATGTAACACAGTATCAGTAAACCTGCTGAAAGCGTCCAAACTACAAAACATGGACACTATGGACTACACTCCCCAAGATTCACAGTGCCCTCTGTCTCCAGAACATTGACATCAGCTGACACTCATCATCCTAATTAGTCCCCCTGCCTATATAAACCTCTCTCTCACACTACTCCAGTACAAAGTATCGTTCTGCTCTTTCCAGTTCACATCAAGCCTTGTTATTTCTGACTGACTCTCGTGTTCTGACTCTTGCTACTTCTTTTCTCGTTTACACTCTTATCTTTCCTCCTCTACGTTGTTTGCCGATCGCCTGACCCTTGCTTGTTCTACGACTCTGATTCCAGTCTCACGTTTTGGCTCTGAACCAGAATGCTCTCCATTCTCATCTGTGCATACATCCATAAGTGCCTGCACTGTGACACACAGTTATAAACATGTCCCCATCCCAACTTTGTTGGAATGTGCTGTAGGCATCAAATTCAGAATGATTGTATATTTACAAAAAATAGGAAAGTTCATCAGTTTGAAAAAGGATAGGAAAAAGTAAAAGGTAGTATTTTGCAGTTTCTGAAATGGCAGGGGAAATAATTTTCCATGACCAGTTTTTTTCATATATTTTTTATCTTTATAAGTAGTGAAACTTAACAGGATTCAGAAATGGTGAAAGTGATGGAAGAAACACCATTCAGAAATGCATATATTTTTTTTCAATCCCTTTGCCTCCCAATGCAGAATGGTGAAACATTGTCCCAAACCAGCACATATTGCCACAATTCCAGTTGCTCTTGGCCTTGCTTGTGTAGAATGAAAATGTCAGTCAGTGATAAATTCAGGAAAAAAAGCAGGAATAATATGGCCACATTTGAAGGCTATTATGAATGCTGGGAAGTGGAGTCTTGAGTGCAAACAGGTGCAGATGTGACAGAATCTTACTGGTTGGATGGCTCCAAGACAATATTGTCTCAGTTTAGCATCTCTGAGCAAAGTATCATGGTTGAAGGCTTTTTTTTTATTATTATTATTTCTTTTGAGATCCTGTTTCTTTGTGCTGTTCCTCTCCAATCTCTTCCTCATTGTCACCTTAGATTTGCATTTACAGCTTATCCAGATTGATTACTGAGGTTCTTTGTAGGCTGAATCTGAAAAATGTCCCCATGATATAAAACTATCCTCAGATGATTTAATGCAACATACAGCAGCAAATACAGTGTAAAATAGATATGCAGCTCTGGAAGAAAAAAAAATCAAGAGACCACTTTATTATTATTATTATTATTATTATTATTATTATTATTATTATTAAAATCACATCTCTATGTATGGCAGCCATTTCATTCCTGTGTCTGTGCTGGAATTCCAACACAAGCACACCTAATTTTACTTAATGAGGTACTGAGAAGGTGATCACCTGAACCAAATCTTATTTTATGGGGAAATGTATAAAACCCACTGCTGTGGTCATCACTATCCTCTTGACCAGTTTGGATAGCAAAAACAGTGGCAGTAGTACCTTAAATTTAATTGGAATACAAAAATATCTATTCCTCATGCCTAGAGTTAAAAAGAAAAGTTTTGACTGAGGAAAAAGAAGGATTCAATTCTGGCTTTAATGGCAGTGAGCATCAGGTTGCTTCCATCTTCAAAATTTCAAAGATGGCAGTTCATAAGAACAAAATCAAGCAGCAGACACTGGGGAAAACAAAGTTACAGAATGGCAGAGGGTCAAAATGACTCCACTGTCCTGGATGAGCATCAACTCCTTCGAATGTCACTCAACAACCATAGGATGACATCAAGCAACCAACAAAAAGAATGGCAAATGATAGCTAGGGTTAAGTGCACAGCAAAGACAGTTCGAAACAGGCTCATCTGGGTGGGGTTGAAGTCATGCAAAGTGAGAAAAGCCCTTCATCAAAGAGAAGCAAAGATGAGCCAGGCTGAAGTTTGCTAAAGGCCATAAGGATTGGACTGTATCAGACAGGAGTATGGTCATCTTCTCTGATGAGTCCAATTTTCAGCTTTCCCCATCACCTGGTCATGTAATGGTTAAATGGAGACCTGTGGGCAGTGACTAGACCTTGCCTGAGGGCCAGTCTAAAATGGAGAAGTAGGACAAATCCTTCCCTCCACTAGTCTGGAAGTTCACTTTGGGCAAGTGATAGCACACTCAAGCTCCCCTACCTGGGGTGAGAGTAAAGGGGAAATGGGCCTCTTAATTCATAGTGATGGCAGCCCATCTAGGAGAGGGAAACTCAGAAAAAAAAAACACTACAAGCAAAGAAGGCAATGACAGCAGGGCATCAGATGTGGCAGATGAGCCCAGGGTTGGACCAATGGCACAGACACTGGATGACATGCAAATGAAGCTCTCAGCAGGTCAATGGATGGCATCACCAGGCAAGTCAGGTGCCACTGTGGGACAAGCTTATGAGCCGACGAAGCCTGTTGTACTCCAGTGCACCACTTAGCAATGGCTTCTGAGGTCCAGAGAGGCTGCATATTGGGAGCATGACACCAACAGTCTACATCACTGTGCAAGGCAAGATGTGAATTTTGACTGCTCAATACACATCCTGACTATTCCCAAGTCCTGTGATGATGGCACAAATGTGACAGCAGCAGGCCTATGAAGCTGGCACCCCAGAGCTCACATGTGACTGTCACCACCTTGTAGAAGATACTGGGCAACTGCTAGGTGGAGGCAGAGTGACCAGGCAGCCCTATTTAGGGACAGCACTGCATGTGCCAGAAGGGGAGGCCAATAGAAATGTTGAGGTGGTTAAAAAAAAAAAGCTTGCTCAGATTACACCTGGCTGGCTAACCATGGCCAATGGGTCTTTGCACTAGCAGAGCACGTCCTGGGTAAGACGTTAAACTGCATCCAATGGCAAGGCTTCAAGCAGGGATGCATGGAGCTGTGGGGAGTGTGGAGTGACCCCTTAGTTGCCATTACTCTCGGCCTGCTCTGACCCAGGGCAGATTGCTTTGTTAGGGTGCCAGCTATGGTTTTAATAGCACACAGACCAGGGTATGTCTTTAAACTACTTCCAAGGATGCTGGCAGCAGGGTGTCCTTGGTGCTCTGTGGCAGAAGAACCTCAAGGTCAATGTCACACCACCAGATGGCATGTGGAGGAACCAGAGACAGTCAATGGATGGCATCACCAGGCAAGACAGCTGCCACTGCGGAGCAATCTTCTCATCTGCCAAACCTGTGGTGCATCAGTACACCATTTGTACCAGGTGTGAAGATCCAGAGAGATAGATGGTGGGGGCACGACACCACCTATCTTAGCCACTGTGCAAGGTGCATTGTGAGGAGAGGCTACCAAGTCCTGTGGTGATGAATGCAAACACGATGGCAGCAGGTTTGTGGTACTGGGAGCTACTAGCTGGAGGTCTGCACACAAGCAGCCCACTTTTGAAGGTTGCAGTTCAGCTGAAGTCTGGGTAACAGCAGGATTGAGGCAGCAGTGTGGGTGACCAGGCAGTCCTATTTAGGGACAGCACTGCCTGCCCCTGAAAACCCCTAGAAAAGGTGGGGAAACAAGGTTTACCCAGAAATCCACCTGGCTGGCATACCGCGGCCAGCAGGTCTCCATCTCAGCGGTCGAAAATACAAGATGAAGAAACTTACTGTGGCCACATGGAACGTTCGGACCATGTTGGACAATGACACCCGACCCGAACGAAGGACAGCACTCATAGCGCATGAACTTGAGAAATACAAGCTTGACATAGCAGTGCTCCAAGAGACTAGGAATGCTGGGCAAGGACAGATTCAAGAATGATCTCACACTATCTACTGGATTGGAAAATCAGAAGGGAGAAGAGATGCAGATGTAGCTTTTGCAATTTCCAACAAGATTGCTCAAAAGCTGCCTAGCCTGCCAACTGGAATCTCTGAACGAATCATGAGCCTTCAAGTTCCCATTGGAGATGAACGCTACCTGACCCTTCTTTGTGCCTATGCCCCAAGAATGACACACTCTGAAGAGGACAAGGATGCCTTTTACAAATCCTTAACATCTGTTGTTGACAGCATGCCTGCAGCTGACAAACTGTTTCAATGCACGTGTTGGAGACTTCAACGCACGTGTTGGAAAGGACCATGCAACCTACGAAGGCATCATTGGGAAGTTTGGCAAGGGAAACAAGAATGCTAATGGAGAGCTCTTGATGAACTTCTGCGTGGAGCGCAACCTAAGTATCACCAGTACTTTCTTCCGCCAACCTGACAAAAACTACTATACCTGGATGCATCCAAGATCTAAGCATTTCTACCTGCTTGATTATGGAGTGACTCAGAAGGAAAATTTGTCTGAAGTTCTTTCAACAAAGGCACTTCGAGGAGCAGAATGCTCAACAGACCACTACCTTATCCGCTCACAGCTGAGGCTTCAGCTGACTTTGTGTAGATGAAGGACACCTCCGAAAACACAGAAAAAGATGGATATAAAACAACTAGACAACATGGCCCAACAACAGAGACTGGCCTCTGCAATCACAGCTGCACTACAAGACACTGAACCACCAATAAACTCAGAGAACATTGAGGATCACTGGAAATGGCTGAAAGACAATATCCACAATTCAGCATCTGAGGTACTAGGACACCCCAAGAGAGTCGCTCAAGACTGGTTCCAAGAGCACAACGAGCAGATACAAGAACTACTGCAAAACAAAGAGACTCCATTGTATCCACCTGCAGGAGAACACTGAGAGAAGTGCACAAGCCTTCAAAGAAGCAAAAGCTGATGTACAGCGTGAAACTCAGTGAATGAAGGATGAATGGTGGACAAGGAAAGCTGCAGAATTGCAAGAAATGGCTGACCGGAACGATACCCAGGGTCTCTTCTCTGAGCTTAAAGCAGTCTATGGTCCAAGAACCTATGCCATTGCCCCAGTGAAGATGGCTGATGGAACCAAGCTCTGCACTGATCTCAAGAACATCATAGAACGCTGGAAAGAACATTTTGAAAACCTACTCAACCAAGAAGGATCAGCGAGTGATACGGCATGCAGTCAACTTGAAAGGAGACCCATCAGAGAGGACCTATGCGCTCCAATCACTCTTGAGGAAGTGAATAAAGCCCTGAAAACAACAAGAAGTTGCAAGGTCCCTGGACAAGACAGCATCCCTGCTGATATTCTGAAGCATGGTGGACAAAACTTGAGAAGAGAACTCTTGAAGCTCTTCAATGCTTGCTGGGAGAAAAAAGAAATTCTTCCCCAGGACTTCAAAGATGCTCTCATTACCACCATATACAAGAAGAAGGGAGAAAGAAGTGAATGTGGCAACCATCGAGGAATTTCACTTTTGTCCACTGCTGGAAAAAATTCTTGCTAAGATCATACTGAACCCACTGAAGACCCTGTCAGAGCAAGTGCTACCAGAGAGCCAGTGTGGATTCAGAGGTGGAAGATCTACAGTCGATATGATTTTCACTCTGAGACAGCTACAGGAGAAAGCAATTGAGCAACATCAGCCACTTTACATTGTGTTTGTTGACTTTTCCAAAGCGTTTGATACCGTTGACAGAGAAGTATTCTGGAAAGTGCTTGAGGTCTATGGCTGCCCACCCAAGCTGATTACAATGGTGAGACTCTTCCATGAAGGAATGACTGGCAAAGTGTCTATTGGAGGTGACACAAGCGACAGCTTTGAAATTAGGCATGGAGTGAAACAAGGATGCGTACTAGCACCAACACTTTTCACCTTGTACCTGTCAGCTGTCCTGGAGACAATGGCCATTGATCTCACAAGAGGAGTCTACATCAGAACCCGCATGGATGGCAAACTCTTCAACCTTGCCCATCTGAAAGCCTCCACCAAGATCTGGGAAGCTTGTATTCGGGAATTGCTCTACACAGACAACTCAGCTCTTGTAGCAAATGACCCCAACCACATGCAGGAGATTGTGGATCGCTTTTCAAGTGCTGTAAGCCTGTTTGGCCTAAAAATCAACGTCTCAAAGACTGAACTGCTATACCAACCACCTCCCCTGAATGATCCACTGGCAACTCAACCATGCATAACAGTCAACGGAGCAGCTCTGAAGAATACAGACTTATTCGTCTATCTAGGAAGTGCTGTGACAAACTCGTGTTCCTCAGACCTTGAAGTGGATTGATGCATCCAACAAACCTTTCGGATCTCTCCACAAAAGACTTTGGTCTCGACATGACAAACTGGCCACAAAAAATCAAGGTGTACAACACAGCCGTACTACCTGCCCTGCTTTACTTGACTGAGAGCATGATACTGCGAAAATTAACAAGAACTCAGCTGCGACACATATGCCAACTCCAGCGCATCAGATGGCAAGACAAGATCCTTGATGTTGATGTCCTGAAGAGAGTAGAATCCATCAGTGTAGAGGCACTCGTCACTGCCTCACAACTGAGGTGGGCAGGACACATGAAGCAAATGCCAAAAACACACTTGCCGAAGATGGTGCTATATGGAGAGCTCGCGCAAGGAAGGAGATCACAGGGTGGACAGAAACTTCGATTCAAAGATGTTCTGAAATGACACCTGAAAGCCTGTGAAATCAACCCCGACAAATGGGAGAAAGATGCAGAAGACAGGAAGAAGTGGAGGCAGACTGTCTAAAGCCATAGAGAACATAGAAAACAGAAGAAAGGATGCCTTTCAGAAACAGCACAACAAATCGACATACTCTACTGACTCAGACACCTTTTCAATGTTACTGATGTGGATGCTTTTGCCGCTCAAGAGCGGGCCTAACAGCCTACCTCCAAGCATGCCATTTAATCCTCACAATGCAGTCATCATCAAAATCGATGGACTGCAGAAGAAGACGTCAGCCATAAACTCTCGATGCATGAAAGCAAGCACAGCACCATCGAAAAAGAGTGCCTTGCCATCAAGTGGGCAGTCCTTGCCCTCCGATACTACCTGCTGGGGCGCGCTTTCACCCTCTGATCAGACTACATGCCCCTCCAGTGGCTCCACTGCATGAAGGATGCCAATGTGCAGATCACCTGTTGGTATCTTGCCCTCCAGCCATTTAAGTTCGAGGTGGTCCACAGGCCGGGGGCGCAGATGGTGGTGGCGGACTTTCTGTCCCATCAGGGGGTGGAGTCTGCTTCAGGCCAGACTGCTCCCCGGCCTGAGTTAGACAGTGGGGATATGTGGCAACGGGGGCATGGCCAAGCGGCAGTTTGTGAATTGAGGGCAGGGTTGGGGCAGGTAAGTGGCCAAGTCATTCCACCTGCTGTCAATTAATGTGTGTGTGGGTGTGTTTGTTTGTTGCAGGGATGGAGCATAAGAGGAGGGGGAGAGCAGAGAAGAGTTGCTCCCTGACCACAATGCATGTGTGTGTCCGAATGAATGAAGCTGAAAAGTTAAAATAAGGAAAATAAAAAGCGTCTATGTGAACATCAACTCTCACCTGCCGTGCTTCTGTGCTCCACCCACATCAGAAACTGTTACATATATATTCTGCACTTTATTAAACTATATACAGTACTTCTGCACATACATTTTTGGGGAAGAGCAAGATGGCCGCGAGCAGCAAAAAGCCGGCTTCTCTGCACTCTCAAATTAATAAAGAGGATGATTCTAACAAATATGATGACATCCTACATGCGACTGAGAGTATGGAAAGTAGAATCTCTAACAACATCAAAAGTTTAGAGGAAACGATTGCGGATAAAGTGGCGGCTGCTGTTCGAGAGAAAATGGAGATAATCCGGCAAGAGTTTAAGGAAGATATTGTGGAACTTTACAGTCATGTTATTAACTTGGAGGCGATCGTGAAGGACTACCCTCTCTTGGACCCTCAGTTGAGCTCAGAGGTTGGTGATTTTAATGTACGTTTGAAAGTTTTGGAAGACACCGCGGCTGCGGCACCGAATCCCAACATAGCTGGAGTGAGGAGTGATTTAGCGCTTAATGTGGTGATTAGAAATCTCCCACATAGAGTGAATGAAGTCACGCTGAACTCTGTGAACTGCCTTATTAAAGACGGACTTAAAATCAAAGACGTTGAGTGTGTTTCTGCTGAAAGGAAACAATCACGTAATGATAAACCGGGGGTCATAATCGCTAAATTTAGCTGTCATGAACACAAGAAATCTGTAATGAGCAAAAAAGCAACGTTACAGAAACACCCGGAGTACAAGAAGGTGTATATTAATCATGACATTGCCCATGAACAGCGAGCTATTGAGTCTAGCTTCCATGCGATTTTAAAGGAAATTGGAACGGACAAACTCACTGTTTGAGGTGGACGTGTTGTTCCTATTACCCGGCCAATACGCAGTAATACTGCGGCGGGGGAAGCAGCTCAGAGCTAGGTCTCATGCGGGTTTTGGAACGTACAAAGCTGGAACATTAACATATCATCAGAAAATAATAAAACACGTTCACAGTGTATAAAGCATCTGGGAGTTGATATAATGGAAGTGGCAGAAACTCATCTGACTGGCGTTCAAGTTGCATCTGTTGCTGGATACAGGTGGTTTGGGCAAAACAGAACCAGATTGCATCATCGGGCTCACTCTGGATTGGGGGAGTGGGACTCTTTATTAGTGATAGAATGTGTGTGGACTACAACTGTGAAATCCTTGATGACTCTGTGGAAGGTATACTGTGGTTGAAACTGACTGCTAAGTCCCACCTCTGTGTAAGCCAAGTGTTTTCTGTTGCTGTTTGCTATTTACCCCCAGCCAACTCCACCAGGCAGGTGGATGCAGCAGATTTGTATGAGTCTTCTTTCAAACGTATTTAGATTTCAGAAACTTGGTCTCTTTTGCATTATGGGTAATTTTAACAGCCATTGTGCAAATGTACAGGATTACATTGAGGGGGTGGATGCAATAGAAGAAAGAAATATAGTGAATGTTTTATCTAAATCATATGGGGAACTACTTGTTCAGTTTCTTATCAGTGCAAATTGTTGTATTTTAAATGGGAGTAATTACCATAATAATGATTTTACATGTGTGTCATCTAAGGGGCTGTCTGTGGTTGACTAAATATTAGTGCCTTATGAAATTCTGCACTGGTTTAGTGATTTTAGTGTAATTAGGAGTAAGGATCTCTTCACACAGGCAGGCTGTGTCTCCACTATTGATATATCCAGAGCTATCCCTGACCACTCTTGCCTAACATGTTCTATGGCCTTTCCTGCTGGACTAACATCTCCTTTCCTGT
>JAOANJ010000027.1:22806625-22817433 GCA_026413345.1 Ariopsis seemanni
GGATACTTTTGCAAGACACTGTAGCTGTGAGTTGTATTCTTGAGTTTTTTTTTTAATGATTCAGTGTCACCAAGCATTTAATTTACCTCTGATCATAGTCAGTCAGGATCTTTTTCCAACCACATTTGGAAAGGTGATGGTTCAAGTTGATGGTTCACCACTTCCTTCCAGGTTTTAATAATGCGTTCGACAGTTATTAACCCAATTCCAGTCATTTCAGCAATCTCCTTAGTTGTTTGCTTGAAGCAGGCCAATAATTTGACCCTTCTGAAACACAGTAACATCTTTTCCATGAGCACAGGATACGTCTTCTGACATGTTTGTTTAAGAAATGAGAAGCTACTTACTATATCAGTTAGGGTTAAAATAATTGTTGCCAGCTGAAACATATTCATGACTGCAAATGCTCTTACATATTTACTTATTTCAATCCAAATTATATATATTTTTTATTTTATTTGAACAGCCAGTGTATAAATTAAACACAGTTGGTCCTGTTTTATGTAAGTGTGTGTGTCTGGTGTGACAAGTGGGTCCATTTCAGTATTACGAAATTTTCTGTATAACAAACTATTTGGACATCCCACAAGGAGCTTGTTATCGTGGGGTTGCAGTGTACTTGATTCCTGTTTGGTGTTTAAATAAAATTCTGTTTCATGGAAATTATTTATGAACTTACATATTTGTAAAATGTCCCCAAATTATAGATGGAGCACTTTATATGTCGGTAAAACCAGCTAATAAATTTTACATGGTAAATTGTGACTAGCAAGCTAACCATATAGCACAGTATACATTTAGAACATCAGTTCAAAACCATTAACCTAGCACAAAACAAACTTCACTTCATAACAAATAACTTCACATATTTCATCCTTAAAATTACACACCTTGTGCCTTTTCAAGAGGGAGCTTAACTGATAAGTGATAATAGCCACTATGCATGTGTGCTTCAGTGAAACAAAAGTGCCTCCGATTATATTATATTCATGTGAGAGACACTCTTTTAAAAAATCAAAGTCCTACCTATGGAATCATAGGAGTGCCATAAAAAAGGAATAAATCTGTCAAACAACAAGAAAATATATTTTGAATAATAAAATAAATAAAAATAAAAGGATAAGAAAATAAATGCAAATAAAAATGAAAGAATAATAAAATAAATGTAGAAACAAAATAAAAGAATAATAAAATAAATGCAGAAATGCAAATTAAAATAAAATAAAATAAATGCTTTTGCTTTTTTTCCCCTCTATCTACTTGTTAAGATGTGACATAGTTATTGTATTTATGGGGCCAAGCCTTGTCTTCTCAACATGCCGCAGTGCTGTGTCCCTCATTGTTTAAATAGAGCTGATTCCAAAACTTATGCAGTTGCCATGAAGGAAAACACTTACTTGGTTTTAATACCTATAAACTGTAATATCTACAAAAAGAAAGTTTGAAAGGAAGAACAAAGAGGCAAGAGGATGAGACAAACAATGGTGATCAGTGATTGATCATGTGCGGGTCCAGGGTTATCAGTGATAGGTCATAGAACGGGACTATGGTATGGTCATCAGTGATTGATCGCAAATGCAAGTCTGGCATTACACTGTGAACCAAAATAACCTGTTTTCTAAAGTCAGATAACAGTAGCTGTGATGTGAGCTGGAGAACCATATTGAGGTCAAGGCAGTCACTAATGTATGTTAAAACAGTGGCTAGATTTATCAGTAAGGTTTTTTTTTAAATTATTAAAGTCACTAAAGGGGTAAAAAATAATTGCCAAATCTAGCAACAAAGTCTCTACGTTAGCAGCACTGAAAAGGAGTATGGTCCCGGAAATGGCTATTGATGTTAGACAAGTGGATTACTTTTGTTGTTCCTTGAAGGGCCAAACTATCAGTCAGCTGGCTTTGGGCAGGCCTTCCTGCCCAGGCTAAGTAGTAAATTCTTGCACACATGAATCCTGCTTTGGTGGGAGCTTTTTACAAGTGCACCCAGCGACCACCTGGAGAATGGTGTGGGGCTACACACTCATATTCATTGGCTAGGCCATCTTTCAAGGTTTGACTAAATGAAACTGACATAGTCCCACTAATGACATCTGTGATTGGTCCTTTCTAAGTGAAACCCTATTTGTATTCATTGGCTGTGCCATCTTTCAATGCACACTAACTAGCTTAGCTCTTAGCTCAACCACTAGCTAACATCAAACAAATAGTTTACAATTTAATGTGAATATTCATTACTTATTACTAAATGATGTGCTTTACACTTTACAATAAGGCTCCCTTTTGCCAGTTATAAATGATAGTAACTCAATAATTAATGCTGTTGTGTTTTACAGTGTACAATAAAGCTCCCTTTAAGCAATTATAAATGATAGTAACGGACCAGTAGATCAAATTCACTAAATAAGAAAGGACCCTGCCAACCAACCATAATTCATTTGATGTTTCAATGGTTGTAGCATGTTAACAAATATTTGATCAAGCTGACAGTTTAACATGCTGGCTGATAAAAGGACAAGATAAAGTAAGCTAAGCAACTAGTAAGACCTGAGATTTAACAGACTAGATAAATAAAATGTACGAATCAATACATAAAATATGCAGTAGTAAATTGAGCTTCCCAAATAGTGAGCCTGCATCAATGTATGAAAACTGTTATAACTTGTTTATAATTGTGTATTAATGATAAAGTGGTTACAACTGAAATAATAATCTAATTATAGACCATTATAAATCCTTTATCAGAGTAGTCTTGTTGTAAAGTGGTACCTAAAAGAATAAAGCAGTGACTTCTATGTTTCCTTCTATTTCATTGCAGACAGTATGAACTGAAGATATTTCATGTTTTATCTGGTTGACTTCATTTCATCTGTTAATTTACATCTATTCCTGCATTTCAGGCCTGCAAAATATTCAAAAAAAACCTGGAATGGGGCAATTTAGGGTTAGTAATGAGGTAGCACAATTAAATAATGATGTAATTTGAAACAGATGATGTTTCATACTTTGGTACAAAATCAGTATCCAGGAAATGCTTACTCTTTGAGTAGTAACAGATGGTCCAAAGATCTCCAGTTTGTTAACAAATGTCTGAGAAAGTAAATTAAATGTTTTAAAACAATGTTACTCAAACATATGAAAGGATTTGGATATTTCACCAGCTACAATGCATAATATCATTAAATAATTCACGGAAGCTGGAGGAATTTTGGTGCATAAAGGGCAAGAGTACAAGCCTAAGCTGAACACCCATGATCTGTAATCCATCAGACGGCACTGCATCAAGAACCCTCATTCATCTATAGCTAATAAAACCACATGGACTCGGGATTATTTTGGCAAACCTTTGTCAAGCACTACAATACAGAGTTACATCCACAAATGCCAGTTAAAACTTCCCTGTGCAAAAATAAAGCCTTATATTAACTGTGTCCAGAAGTGCCATCAATTTCTCTGGGCTTGAAGGCATTTGGGATGGATCATCGCACTGTGGAGTTGTGTACTGTGTTCAGATGAATTAGTATTCCAAATAATTTTGGAAGAAATGGACACCATGTGCTCCAGATCAAAGCTGAAAAAGACCATCCAGACTGTCAGCAGCAACAAGTCCAAAAGCCAGGGTCTATCTTGGTACGGGGTTGTGTCAGTGCCATTGGCAAAGGTAACTTACACTTCGGTGATGGCAGCATTAATGCAGAAAAGTACATTGAGATTTTGGCGTAACATATGTTGCCTTCAAGATGACATCTTTTCCAGGGATATTTCAAAAAGACAATGCAAAATCACATTCTGTACACATTACAAAGCCATGGCTGTGGAAGAAGAGGATGTCTGTCCCCTCTGCCCCAATAAAGAATGTGTGGTGAATTCTGAAATGAAAAAATATATATATGACAACAACCCCATACTGTTGCACACCTGAAGACACCTTTGCAGGAAGAATGGGACAAAATAACACCTGAAATGTTTCATCACTTGGTGTGTTCAGTCACTAAATATATGTTCAGTGTTGTGAGAAGGAATGGCAACATTACAAAGTGCTAAATGCTTTACCATCCTATTTTTTTTCTGAAAGGTGCTGTAAGAATCAAAATTGAAATGTGTTTATTTTGAAAGAAAACAATGAAATTAATGAGGTAAAACATAAAATAATTTGCTATTGTATTGTTTTGAGTGTAATGCAGTTCAAAGCTTATTTACAGATCATTGTTTTCAGTTTTAATTTCAATTTCAACATACTGTCCCAACTCTTCAGATTTGGGGTCATAAAGGCTTTGTTGATCACAAAGGCTAAATTTGGGAACAATATAAACAAAAACTACTCAGTCATCCAAATTCTGGTTTGAACTCGCATTCACATCTATAAGGCCATAACTCTAACATTGTTTCATTTGTGATCTTGAGAAGACAACTATCATTATCATGAGATCACAAGACAAATAAGCCATGATTTCAAGAGTTCATAATTTCAAGTCACAAGAAAAAATAAAGAAATAAAGTATGACATTTCTGGACTGCTGTAACAGACAGTAAACAAACTTTTAAATGTCTTAAAGTGTTTTTTTTTTTAACTGTTGTAGCTAATGTGAAGGAGACAATTGAAATAACAGTCTTGGGCTTGCAACTTTAATTCTCACTTTATATGTAGCAATTATGCTTAAAAAATACAACAGATGTCTAATTTTGCATCGCAACAGTAAATGGTGAGGCCAATGTAATTAGAGAAGAGTGTTTATAGTAAAAACAACAACAAATGGGCAGCTAATCCAAATCGTAAGGTAGACTCAAAAACAGAGGATAGGCAAAGGTCGAGCGAGGCACAAATAGACTGGAAGAACCAAAGACGAAAGCAGAATCCAAAATATAGCAGTGAAAGTTGAGAACCAGTATAACAACATAAATATATAAGGCTTAGTAAGGTTACTGAGAACGCAATACTTTGCATCATCTGTTAGAGCTCAGCATCCTTATAAGCACACACTGATTGCACTTTAATCTGGGATGGGTGGGTGTGTAACTAATCCTTGAGGTATGCACTGCACAGAGCACGAATGCACGTGAGTGGAAGTTCAGTGTGCACCAGGCACGAACGCATGCAGCTGCGCGCAGATGTGACACAAAGAAAATAATTTTTCACATCACCCCTACAAGATCAGACATATTTCCATTTACCCATAAATATTCAGATACACAAAGTGATTCAGATATATAAAGTGAGCAATTGGTGTCTGTAATGATTATTTATGTTTGGAAAATGAGGAACTGGAGACAGACATGACCATTCAAGGTGCACTTAAAAAAAAAAAAAAAAATTTCACTTTTCAGTGAACTACGGAAAACACACACATGTTGGGGTACTCGGCTTTCTCTGCGGCCATCTGAAAGACACAGAAACACAAATTAATAGACAGCCAGTAATTAGACACAGGTGTAACTTGTCACATGTTACCTACTGGTTCAACCTGACTCCTTGCCGTTCACAGCCAATGCTCAACTACCCCCTCACTGCCACATACTCCCACCACCCAACTCAAGTCAGGGAACCATCTGGCCTGCAGCTGACTCCCTCCCTGGTGTGAGTGGTAATCTGCCATCACCACCTGTGCCCCTGGCTTGTGAACCACCTTGAATTTAAAGGGCTGAAAGGCCAGATATCAATGAGTGATCTGTTGACATCCTTCATGTGGTGGAGCCACTGGAGTGGGGCATGGTCAGAACAGAGAGTGAAATGGTGTCCTAGCAGGTAGTACTGGAGAGTGAGGATGACCCACTTGATGGCCAAACAGTCCTTCTCTATGGTGCTGTATTTTGACTCTTGGATGGAGAGCTTGTGGCTGATGTACAGCACCAGGCACGCCTCCCTGTCCACCACCTGGGACAAAACAGCCCCCAGCCCTCTGTCCAACATGTCAGTCTGCAAAACAAAGGGAGAGAAAAGTCAGGAGAATGCAACAGCAGGACCCACTCAAAACTGCTTTAACCTGCACAGCACAAATGCCTAGGGTGGCACAGTAGTGTAGTAATTAGCACTGTTGCCTCACAGCAAGAAGGTTCTGGGCTTGAGCCCAGTGGCTGACGGGGATCTTTCTGTGTGGAGTTTGCATGTTCTCCCTGTGTCTATGTGGGTTTCCTTTGGGTGCTCCAGTTTCCCCCACAGTTCAAAGATATACGGTTAGGTTAACATGGAGCAGCCATGGCCTGAGGTTGGGCTGAAGTGCCCTGAGCAAGGCACCTAACCCCCAACTGCTCCCTGGGCACTGTATCATAGCTGCCCACTGCTCAGGGTATGTGTGTGTGCTCATTGCTCACTTGTGTGTGCACATGTGTGTTCACTGCTTCACATGGGTGGAGGAGAAATTTCAGTGTGTGCTTAAGTCTGTGCTTGAGTGTACATGTGACAAATAAAGGCTTCTTCTTCTTCTTTGCATAGCTCCATCCACTGGGCTGGATCTGCTGTCCCATTTTTATTGAGGACAGTTAGTGGGTTGGTGATGTCCAAAAGGTTATAATGGCCAGCCAGCCACAGAAACTGCCTCACCCCCTTTTTAACTCGTGGATACGCGAAGCGTAGGAACGAGTTATTGTGAGGGGTCTGAACGTCACTCGCTCGCTCACTCAGTAATCCGTTAGCACATCGATATCTTTTTTGACCACTAGAGGCCTCTAGTTATCCACGAGTTAAGCATATGATGCGTTTGATTTTTGGTATTAGGTCTTGGGCAGGCTGTGATTGCTGCAGTCTTATCAATTTGCGGATGCACTTGCCCATGCCCCAAGTGGAAGCCCAGATACCATCCATCCATCCATCCATCCAATTGCATACTTTTTCAGGTTTGCTGTGAGCTCTACATGCCTCAGTGACCTCAGGACAGCCCTTAGATGTTGTAAATGCTGCTGCCAATCATTACTGTAAATAATGACATCATCTAAATAGGCAGTGGCATACACATTGTGGGGATGGAGGATTCAGTCCATGAGATGCTGAAACATCACTGGGGCCCCAAACAACCTAAAAGGAAGGATGACAAATTGGTGTAAACCAAATGGAGTGAAAAAGGCTGTTTTTTTTCATGGGATAATTTAGTCAAGGGGATCTGCCAATATCCCTTTTTTAAATCCAGTGTTGAATAAAAGCAAGCTACGCATAACCAATCAAGCAGTTCATCAATGCAAGACATTGGATATGTATCAAACTTGGACACCACGTTGACTTTTCTATCATCCACACAGAACCGGACCGACCCGTCAGTCTTGGGAACCAAGACCACCAGGCTGCTTCAGTCACTGTGTGACTCCTCAGTTACTCCCATGTCAAGCATCACCTTGATTTCATCTCAAACCACAATTTTCTTGTGCTCGGGGAGCCGATACAGGCAGCTGCGCACCACCATGCCTGCAGGAGTCTCGATGTGGTGCTCTATGAGGTCAGTATGACCAGGAAGGGCAAGAACACATCACAAAATTCCTCCTGCAAACTGATAACCTGTGCTCTCTGGGACAGTGAGAGGTGGTCTTCACAGGGGACTGGGGTGAATTGTGCTGCATCTTTTGAACTTACCTCTGGTCCAAGTTCCACCCTCTCTGGAACTACCTTTGCCAGAGCCACAGGATCCTCCTCTCTCCATGGTTTCAGAAGATTGAGGTGGTAAATTTGACACACATCGCCCCTATCTGTGCATCTGACCTCATAGTCAACTTCCCCTATTTGCTGTGTGACCTCGAAGGGCCCTTGCCACTTGGTGAGTAATTCTGAAGTCAACATGGGCAATAAAATGAGCACTTTATCTCCCACTGCAAATTCTCTTTACCCTGTCCCTCTGGTGTACAGGCAGGATTGACAATCTTGGGCCTGTAATAAATTCTCTTGGGTTATGTGACTCAGTGCATGGAGTTTTGCTCTCAGATCAAGAACATACTGAATTTTATTTTTGCTTTGTGAAGGCTCCTCCTCCCAATTTTCTTTGATGACATCTAAGATGCCACAGGACTTGTGTCCACATAACAATTCAAACCGGGAAAGTCTGATATGGGCTTGTGAGACCTTGTGCACTGCAAACAACAGAGGATCTAGCCCTTGAGCGAGGCACCTAACTCCCAACTGCTCCCTGGGCACTGTTAGCATGGCTGCCCACTGGTCTGGGTATGTGTGTGGGCTCATTGCTCGTGTGTGTGCGTGTGTGTGTTCACTGCTTCAGATGGGTTAAATGCAGAGAGAAATTTCACAAGTGTGTGATGAATAAAGTTGTGCTTTCTTTCTTTTTTTTCCTTTCTTTTATCCCAGTTTCTTGCATCCCTGTGAATGAACTTACAAATCATGTTTTTAAGTGTTTGATTAAATCATTTGACCAGCCTGTCTATTTGCAGATGATAAACGCTGGTATGAATAGATTTAATTCTCAATAATTCGTACAGTTTCTGTAGTGCCTTGATCAGTCAAGATTTCTTTCAGAATCCCAACTTGGGAGATAATGCAAAAGAGTGCCTCCACAACACTATGTGCAGATATATTGTGAAGAGGCACTGCTTCTGGGTATCACATTGCATAATTCACTATGAGTAACACAAAGTGATACCTGCATACAGATCAATCTTATGGCCCAACAATATCCATGCCAATTCTTTTGAAGGGGATATCAATTAATAGCAATAGCCACAATAGTGTTTTTGGTGTAGATGCTGGATTTACCAGTTGGCATTTGCGACAAGCTACATACCACCTGCAGACATTGGGGTGAATCCATGTCCAATAGAAAAAAGCCATGAGACAACTGAGTGTTTTGTCCTGACCTTGATGCAAAGCCATGGGATTATGATGAGCCACAAGGAATAAAAGTTCCCTATAGCTCTTCTGGACCAACAACTGTGTCATCTCTTTAGTCTGAGTATCTTGCATCAATTGATATAGCCTATCCTTAAGAATACAAAAAATATGGAAAGGAAAGCACAATATTAGGGTGGAGTTTTTGACCATCAATTACTTTCTCTTGGTCAAAAGCTTGTTTCAGAGACTCATTATGCATCAAATCCCTTGAGGGATTTACCAGAGAGAGACGAGAGACGAGAGGGCTCTCCCCACTCTCAGTGTCATCATGACATGGAGCTGAAGTGGATGGCCCTGAGACTGCCTGCCCAGCCAATGTTGCCATGGGATTCACCCGTGACATGTTGATGCAGGATCCATCCACTACTAACTGTTTTATTAATGTATTAAACCCCAGCCAATCTGTCCCAAGGATAAGTTGATGGGTAAGGATTGGGCTAACCGCCACCTCAACACTATGCTTTTCTCCCTGGAAATAAATAGTGATGGGCAGTAGTGGATATTTGTGAACATCCCCATGTACATGCCTCACCTTCACAAATTGTGCATATCCCACTGCCCCTCATTGAATCAGGCTTTGATGCATAGATGCCTGATGACAACCAGAATCCACCAAAGCCTGATGTGTACCCCTTTCAATGCTCACAGAGAGTCGGTGCCTTCATGCTTGATCGGGGGAAGCCCGCAGCGCATCAGGAATGTGAATCAGAATCCCCACCCCTTTGCAGAAGTGCTGATCTCAGGAAATCCCAGCCTTCCTGCTGTGTCAGCAGACCTGCCTGGACTTTCTCATGATTTTGGTGGACAAGGATGGGCTCACCTGTGGAAAGAAGGATGGGGTTAGCAGCAGCACAGACACAGGAAGAGAAAGGGGTGAGGAGACACAAGGTCAGACAAGAGTGCGGTGGAGTGGGTATTGCCGTGGAAACTCTAACTCTCCAAGCAAAAAAATGATTCAAAGTCCAAGAGGTTGCAGAAAGGGTTAGACTTTTATTAAATCAAATAATAAAAGCCGTGTTCAGTCTGTAGAGTGAACCCACTCAGAATTAAAGAGTTCTCCTTTTATACTGTCTCAAAGAAAAACACAGTGTATACAAATAATTTAATTGGTTAATATGTCACATCATACCACTTCAACATTTTCTATTGGGCAATATATCCCACACCTCTCATATTTTGCATCAACCGAGTCAAATTTTCCAGTATGAATGGTCAATTCAGAAAGAATCAAATCATATGATAAGGAGTGGTATGTTGTGAATAATACAGCATTCATGATTCAAAATGGCTGGGCTCAAATCAGGTTTAAGGCCAATACAGGCCCAGGTGTGAGCTAGCACAACACTCATGTCCTTGGCCAATCTTCCCACCATAAGAAAATGCACACTGCAGTTTGTAGCACTAGACAATTTAGAATAGCTTGATAAAATGTATTACGTCAACATGCAAAACACTCCAGAATGACAATTGCTTAATTCAATATGGTCTTGGCTAACTTATTCCCACATATGATAATGCTGCAGGTGCTGAAGTCAGAATAATACACTTTTTGAATAGGCCTATGGTTTAACAGAAAACAACCTTCAATAAAACAATCTCAATGTCTTTCCTGTATTTTACTGTAATTATGATCATTCATAAACCAATTTATTATTACTTTCAATAGAATTTACTTCATTTATTTTTTATTGAAAATCAACATACTCGGCTTTGAATCAGTATATAATAATCATAAAAGGAAATCAGTGTAAGTGTGGTTATATGAATCAGAATACATTTGTGATTACTTAAAGCATATATGCAGAGCCATGGCCTCACTTTCGTTTATAAATGCCTTGAGACCTCAAGAATGACACAGGAATAGTTTTAAGTGTTAAAAATAAATCTAATATAGGAATTTTTATGATTAAAGTGATTTATATAGGTAGCGGTCTGAGTGAATGACCTTGACATCTGTAACGTCACAGCAGGAAGTCTATCGGTCTCATCGC
>JAOANJ010000027.1:23662333-23673802 GCA_026413345.1 Ariopsis seemanni
ATTGTGGCTATCTCCTGTACCTACATGGCAAGTTTAGTGAAGATCTGTCAAGAGTTTGTGTTGATAAATGTAATGTGAAAAGCATTGAGGGAGGGGGTGGGTGGATGTTGGGCCCTCCAGGGACCTCTCTGAGGCCCGTACATGAATTTTGTTGATATCTGCAAAATTCTGGGTCATCCCCAGACCTACTTGCCAAATTTGGTGAAAATCCGTCGAGAAATGGCAACGTTAGCTCAAAACAAACAAACAAGCAAACTTTGCCGCTAATTATATAGATACCATGAAAAAAGGCAGCCAATATTATTATAATACATACACCCTCTCTTTTCCAGTTTTTCAATGTCTGCTGGTATGTTTTTCTCTTGTAAATATGCGTGAAGAATATCTAATGAAGTTTTGGGAGCCTTTCAGGTGTTCAACATGTCTTTCCTGGCGAACAAAGAAATGGCTCTGCAGAAAATGTGCAGCAGAAAATGCGCAGCAGAAAACTTTCTCATTGAATATTCGCATCAGCTCCGACATGTGATGTCATGTTGTCTTGACAATCATGCAATATCGTAAACCATATTCAATGCTCATTCTCCATTGGGTAGAGTGATGTAATACATGTAGGATAAGCAAAATGCTAACAATATTGCATGCTATCAAACCAAATGAATGAAACCCACTCGAAGGGAATAGAATACATGTTTTTATTCCATGGAAAAAGTGTCCAATAATACATGATGTTCACACTCCTGTAATAATAAATAATAATGTATGCAAGGTGCTCCACTGCAAATTTTAATGTCCAAGCACTTTGTGACAAATAAATAATCTCCTTGCATGTGCAGTCCATTTATTAATAGCTCGCTATTTACAGTGTGCTGTCAACCCAGTTGTATATAGCAGTAACTTGTAGATATCCTTATCCTACTAGCCTCCTTACTGTACATGCTTGATAACAACTTGGTTGAAGAATCTGAAGAGCATACATCACATCCAGCTAAAGAGTTAGGTATTTACATCGAACAGTTTGGTATGTTTACACAAAAACCCATTCAGATCAGTTTGCCGAATTTGAACACAGCTCATTGTTTGATTCTGAGTCAGGGTTGCCAAATTGGCTTGGTGTACAGAGTGTGGTCTTTTCTATGTTTTATTGTGACATCCATTTGAGGTCTTGATGTTGGGAAGCTGAGTAATGATTGAGAATAGAAATAATCCCCTCAAATGCGTTAAAACTAAAGTAACGAGACTGACTGATTGATTTTTAAAAAAATAAGAAAAAAGTCAAGATATTTGTGTTAAAATGTAGAGACTAAAAGTAAAAAGTTATCAGAAAAATAACTCAAGTAAATTACAGATACCTGAAAACTCGACTTAAATACAGGAACAAAGAATTTGTACGTCATTACTTCCCACTTCTGCTGGATTATCGCTTCTCATCATTGTGTTTTGTTCTCTTTTTTTTTCACTTACTGTCTCAACTGACTTTATTTTGGTTTTTAGCTCATCCGGCTGTAGGCCAGGCCAGATGAGCTTATGCAATCATGCGTTGTCTGTCATCAGCCATCCACAGTTTACAAAAATCACTACTCCTACAGGATTGATCGGATTTCGATCAAACTCGCATACAATGTTCCCCAGGTGGGTGTGCATAAAACTTGTCAAGATGGTGGTGCCACCTGTCATATTTACAATTTTATGGATGTCTTGGCTCGTATGAGCTACAGCCTCATTGTTTTTGGTTTTACGTTTCCTGTCCAGTTGATCTATTTGAATGAATGAATGAATGAATGAATGAATGAACCCTATATTGTCACTAGTCACAAGTACAAGTGAAATTGACCATCAACCTGTCCTTACATACACACACACACACAGTTGACAGAGGGGGAGTCGACAGGACAGGAAGACAGGGATGAAAAGAAAAAATACAGAGTAACATGAGGAGAGGGGAGGAGAAAAAAGCAACCCCCACACTATGCTCCTGTGAGGAGTACAGTGTGGGAACATTAAAAAAAAACATCTCGGCACATAAGCACAAAATAACACAAGTACACTTTACAACATGAATACTCGGGACTTGAGGGGGGTAAGATGCATATTGGATCATTTTCCTCAATAAATACATGACCAAGTATCGTATTTTTCTCATTTGTTTCACTGTTCTCTTTATCTACTTTTTAGGACTTGTGTGAAAACCTGATTATTTAAGTCGTATATTTATGCAGAAATATAGAAAATTCTAAAGGGTTCACAAACTTTCAAGCACCTGTGTGCGCACGCGTGCACGCACACTGTATAGTGCAATGAAGGTTTTGTTGTAATGAAGTAGTGCCACCTGTGTGTGTATTTTGACATCCCACCCAAAAGTGATTTTGCTTTTCTCTCTGGTACGCAATCTTCTGCCTAGTGATCATGTTATGATCATGACAATGCGATCATAATTGCATTACAGGCACTTGGCAGATGCACTTGGCAGACGCACTTGCCTAGTGCAGCATACAAGTGCAAAAGTCGAGTACAAGAAGTGCTGAACTGCTTCTAGATAAAGTCCTTTAGCTAAATGAGCAAGTGACGGAACAACACCTAGTATAATATTCTGTTGAAGTAACGGCAAACAGCCAAGGAAAACAAGCAAAGCAGACAAATGAGCAACTAAATAGAGAAAAATAAAACCCCAATGACTAATGCTAGGTCACCATGACCAGACTAGACAGGACACAGGTTGTATTGGTCAAGACATCTAAGATGGCTACATAATTACACAGTGGTCAGGGAAGCAGAGGAGTGGTGCAGCCTGAAGAGGTGGGTCTTGAGTCTGCACTTCTAGGTGGTCAGGAAGTTAGCACTTCTGACTTCTGATGCGAAGGTCATTCCACCAATGGGGAGCCAGCACAGATGGCAGTCTTGAGTGGGCTGGGCAGGAACAGAGAGGAGGAGGGGCCAGGTGACCAGTAGCAGTGGAGTGTAGAGATGTGGCTGGTTTGTAGGGTTGGAACAGTCTCTGGAGGTATGCTGGACATGACCCCTTGAATGCCTGGTAAGCTAGCACCAACATCCTTAAATTTGATGTGAACTGTGAGAGGCAGCCAGTGAAGGGCAGCAAGCAGAGGGGTAGCATGGGAGGAATGAGGGAGGTTGTAGACCAGGCAGGCTGTAGTGTTCTGTATGAGCTGCAGGTGGAGGCTGGTGAGGAGAGAATTGCAGAATTCCAAGTGGGAGAGGATCAGCACTTTGGTCCAAGAGCTGGGTACAGTAGGTGGTGAGGAAGGGGTAGATCCTTTGAATGGTGTAAAGGAGGAATCTGCATGTCCGGGTCACCTGAAGCAATGTTTAATACGTTTATTATTGTGCTGTTATTACCACTGCTGCTAGTACAGAGGGTGTTATGAACAAATTGGTGGTGTGCTCTCCATTTGCAGAAAGAATGTCCCATATAAGATAGTACGTGCATCCAATGGAGATGCCTGGATAGAAGCCCATGGAAAGCTGTACTCCCCAAGCCAGATTGGGGCCTTTATTCTGATAAAGATGAAAGAGACTGCAGGTAAGAGTCTGTCTTGTTTTCACAAGTGTTCAATAAAAAGTACAAAAAATATGCTGTGTGTTCATTTGTGAATTGTTCCTCTTTTTCAGAGAATTATTTGGGCCATATGGTGAAGAATGCTGTTGTGACTGTACCAGCCTATTTTAATGATTCTCAGAGACAGGTAAAGACAAGTCTTCTAAACTTAATCTAAAAGGTTCTCTTTTTTTTTTTTTTTATTTAAATGCTTTATAGTGAAGTGTAGGTTTCAACGTTTGTGCACACCAACTGTGTGGGATTCTTCAACCTGAGCCTTTAGCAGGAGGTGGTGCCAAAGCTGTAGAAAACATCCTGTCTGATTTTCTTTTCTGAAAAGGAGAGCTTCCTCCGCCCTGAACAATTATAGACCGGTAGCTCTCATCACATATCGCATATCATGAAGGTTCTGGATAGATTGGTGCTGTTCCATACCTAACATCAAGTCAGCTCTTTTCTGGATCCCTTGCAGTTAATCTACTTGCCACAGCAGTGTTTCCTCCAGGATTCCCCACCCAGCAATAGGGTAAAGGGTTTTGTTGTACCTGGGTGGTGCACATGCACAGTACCTTGATGGTTTGAGTGAAAAATGGGTAGTTAAAGAAAGTGATGCAGCATCACTTTTTCATATTTTTGAAGTTACCTATTGATATTCATAAAATTCAAGTATCATTCAGGTCACTTAAGACAAAACTGAGTTTGATTTGACAAACTGACAATGAAGATGAAAAGGGGGGAAAAATCAAATTCTGTAGATTTAAATCCATTTCATAAGTTAAGATTCAGTTAACATGACGTCAAAATATTTACGTTGACTGTTAAATATTACAGTAATTAGCAGACAAGTGGACATTTATCATATGGATATTCTATTGTCATACAGCCCAGCTCATTTTATGCATTACTCTTAAACACAAGTAACCTTTTTTTTTTTTTTTTCATAATTTTATTTTATCTTGGTGTTGGTTTTCTCTTCACTCTACTCTTTCTGCCCTCTCTCTTGCTTCACTCTGCTCTCCTGCTCCACTCTTCTCCCCTCTCTTTTTGCCCTTTCTCTTGCTTCAGTCCTCTTTTTCTGACCTCTTTTGATCCACTTATGTATGGTCATGCTCACTTCAATTTAAATGCAGCACTATGTGGGGAGAAACCGAGCACAGCAGCTCAGCACATGGAGAGTAGTAGTAGTAGTACACTGCAACCCCATTATAGCGAACTCTGAACTTGTGCATATAATGCATGAAGTTCATGTCCCATGCCTTTAATGACAAATGAGTTGGAGTCTTAAAAAATAAAAATCACTGTCACATCCATGTGTGTTCATGCTGTGTTCCAAGCACCATTAGGACTAGTACTATGCACCACTTCTGGATTAGAGGGCAATTGCAGTGTGCTTTATAAAGGCTCTTTGAACACAGACTTGGCAAAGTATACACACCATCTTGTGGCTCATGCTACCAAGCCTTGTATCTGTGTTGCCTTTCTGCTTTTGACTTATTGGGTATTTAGACTCTGCCTTTTGTCTTTACCTCTGCTATTCTGTTTGTGCCTCGCCTGACCATTGCCCATTTCATGACCCTGCCTTTGTCTTCAGTTTTTGAACTCTCTGCCTGCCTGTTTATAAAACGCCTTCCTGCAATTGCATCAGTCATTCGCCTGCTTATGTGACCCATTGAGCCTAGTGTTCCTCTTCCCACCAGAAGCAAAGAATAAGTAACGAAGGCCACCATTAACAATACATGTTAATACGATAAAACAAAGGCTTAATGAGCCTAGTTTAGGTGTCACAGTGATCAAAGGATTGATAAAAGGATGAAATGACTATGCTAAAAACACCTAGTTAGAGCATACCAGAGGTGTCCTTTTTATACACGCACACCCACCCACCCCCTGCCATCTCTGGATGATGAGGCAACCCCCCGTACCACTCGGGAGCCACCACAACCGAAGCTTTGGACTCGTGGCTACACGGTTTTGTGCATTGTGATGGTGCCTCATGATGGGCTGATTTTAGATATTTGTATAAATGTGCAGATATACATTACAGGGTTTCCTACCAAATTGGTGAGTGGACATGAGTGGGTGGCCAGCAGTTTCAAAATTTTCTGTGGGTATATGGAGTGGCTGGGGTGAGTTTGAGACTCCTGGCCTGAATTCCCCCCTCCCCCAAATTTGTTTCTTAATTTTAATTGCCTCAATCCAGCCCTGTTTTAGCCCACCAAAATACTAATGAAGGTAATAATTTTGTATCCAGCAGGAAAAGAGAACTTGTTTAATTTTTATTCCTCATCCAGGGAAATCACAATCTTGAATTCACTATACCAGTTTTTGTCCTTCAGTGTGTCTGCTGGTCCTCCTTATGAATTTTGCTTAACAAATCACTCTATTTTTTGCCTTTCATGAATTTTGTATGACCACCATCAATTTTTTTGTGTGTATTTGCTGACAAATCTTATAAAGAGCTTGTGACACATTCCTTTTTAATTGTATAAACCAATATACTGATTACAGGCAACCAAAGATGCTGGCCAGATTGCAGGTCTAAATGTGCTCAGAGTCATCAATGAGCCTACAGCAGCTGCTCTGGCATATGGACTTGATAAGACTCAGGACAAGGTGTAAGTGTGTGAAACACTTGGCAGTGTTTTTACAGTTGTTGGCATTTTGCATGTTATTTATTCATATCTGTTCATCACCTTACAGTATTGCAGTGTATGATCTTGGAGGAGGCACTTTTGATATTTCAATCTTGGAGATCCAGAAAGGAGTTTTTGAAGTGAAATCTACCAATGGTGACACATTCTTAGGTGGTGAAGATTTTGACCAGTATCTGTTAAGGCATATAGTGAAGGAGTTCAAGAGAGAGGTTTGTATGTATTCCTTTTGTTTTCTCACACACGCACTGAAGTGGACTTCTACTTTGACTTGAAGCTGAACAAGTCTAAGTTTGTGTTTATAACAGTGTTTTAGTTCTAGTTAATGTTGGAAGATTTTAAGGGCAGAAATTCAGCTTAATGGAGATAAATGGGTATTTTAAAGGAAAATCCTCTATGAAACTAGAATTTAATGTTTTGTCATGTGATTTTAAAATACAGTGGACTATCGTTTGCTGTTCAACATGATTCAAGCTGAATTCCACACACAATTCCACCTGAATGCTACAATACTGAGAGTGCAGTGTGTAATTCAGGCATTGGGAGTTCCTGCTGTAATTAACCAATGCAGACCTCTGAGTGAGATATGTGACTCTGATGTCTCTTTGAGACGCATATTCTGGAGATCAGTGATGTAAACATAGCTGGTCTTCGTAGTGGTGTGTGTGGGTTTTTTTTTTTTAAACTTGAGCCAGAATTTGTTCTCTAAAACGTTTCATTGTGCATACTGTTAAACTGGACCTGTTTCCAGGCCAACAGAAGACGGAGATGAACCATAAGTTATACAGTCAGTTTTGCTTCTCTTAAAAAAGAAAGCTTAGCCATGCTCATTTAATTTCAACTATGATGGAATTTCTGCTCATTTGCATAATGAACACAATTTGTGAACTTGTCCTAGGATTTCTTTTACCTTCACAAATTTGATGTTGCACTACTCAGGAGATCCATCATATCAAACATAAAAAATATGTTGATTTTGTAAATAACATGGTCACCACTCCTCAGTTCTAATGAGGCATAGTCTAATTTGCTCCTGCAGCTATAATTCATGATTTACTTAATTGGATTTCCATGAAATCTGAAAGGCATATGCATGACTAAATTCTGAGGTCATCTACAAAGCTTGGGGTGTGGTTCTATGAGGAGTGTCACAAAGGTCAGATAGCTGTTTCTCATGAACCATAAGTCTGATTGAGCTGGTATTTGAGAGGGTGTCTGTATGCATTAATCTTTCAGTGGGTTTTTCACGATTACCTAATTACTTTGGTCATTGGCAGACATTTTTAATCCGATTTCAGTAGACCTTTCAGAGGGTTACAATTTGAGCCATGACAAAACTTGAATGCAGCGTTTACTGGCTTTTTTTTTTTTTTTTTGGGAGGGGGTCTGCTGGATGAGGATGATCACCTGCAGGACCCCTCCCTGCGGCTCCTATTACAGAGCATTTGGACCTGAACAAACGGCCATTTAAGTTTGTACATTTTATTTTAGAACTCTCATTTGAACAACTTTTACAGTATAACTTTTAATCCAAGTTGGATCAAAGCCACCGATCCTGTGGTTAGGGGATGCAGTTTCAGCAGGAGAGATGGTAATGTTCTATTCAGGCAGGCATGGAATTTTGATTTCAGAGGTGGTGGGGGGGATAAAGTACAGGGACAAATCCTCAAAAGGGCTCAAGTTTTTCAGATACCAAGGTCTATCTGCTGTACTTGGGTCTCTCTTGCAAAAGAGATCTTGAGCTCAATTAAATTGCCTGATTTTAAATAAAGATTGTATATAAATGAGGGAATATCTTGGAGAATTTCATTCCTCCAATACAGTTCTACAGACTGGGCAAGGAATACTATATTCTGAAGACTGATGGTGGCCTCACTACGAAGATGCTTCATTTTGGTTTTAATTTGTCATGCCTCTGTACCACAGACTCTCGTACCTTATTGTTTGATTCTGTAATTTGCTCATGTCTCCAATTTCTACATGGTGTTCCTGCTCCCTGCCCATCATCTGGGGCAGCTGTCCCTGCGGAGTTAAATACAAGAAATTTATTTCCAAACAAAAACACTTTCATGAAAAGTGTTCTACTTTTAGTGATTTGGACATTTTCAAGGTAGACTTTCTTTCAGATTTAAAGTGGCGGTCATAAAAAGAATTTTCCCTGACACCCAACTGTTTTTCTTTAGTGGGCCGAAGGCTACTGAATTCGAATTGCAGACTTCCAATTTTTATAATCTTTTTTTTAAATTGAACAATTTTAATGAATTTGGGGCCACATGGACCTGCATTTACAAACCTGTAAAATGAAGCCTTTGTCTTAAAGATATCGACACCTGTTCTAAACTGGTATTGTGCACTTGTATACAGCTTTTGGATGGACGCAACCGTTTTCTCGTTCTTGTGTCGTCCACCCCCCAATAGAGTATGAATAGGGGTCATGAATTGAATTGTCCTGCTCAGATGCACTTCATCGGAGACCCACCAAACTTCATATGATGCCTCAGGCCAACTCCCCTGACACATGCATGCAATCGGTTCTGACCTACACTCCAGCTTTTAATTTCACTCATTTCTTTCCCCCCAATTCAAATGAAATGGAGTTTCAGGAGAAAAACTTGGTGTCGTCACGCTTTGTGCTCCAAAATCTGTTTTAAACCATGCCACACACTTTATTCTATCCAGCACCAGCTGTGATAATGTTTATAAATAAAATAAAATCATACCGCAAAGTTTTATGCTGCCATTTTGAACCGAAATTTTACAATCCACCCACTCTACATATACTTTGCCACACATTCTGTAGATTGTGGGGGGAAAAAGATTTTGCAGCACAGTGTTATGTCTGATCCAGTTTCTGTTGATGTCTGCTACAGCTGAGCAAGCACACTTTGCATTTTGTTTGTATAAATGTAGTCTTCTTCCAGCTTGTGCTTTCTTTTTAGTATTATTGTGGCATTTATATGCTACATGATAAAGCATACTTTTGTAAAACTAGCAAAACTACGATGTAAAGAGACTATAAACAGCTGAGTTGCTCCAAGTGACCACTACCTGATGTTATCATATCCGTCACCACAGCAGGAAGCCCATCTAGCATTTGAAAGAAAATTAATTTTTCTTGAGCATTATTTGGTCTCAGAAAATGAAAGTTGGATTTTTTTTAATCTGCAAGTACTTCAAATAAGTTTGAGGATAAATCTGCTATTAAAAAATTTTGACCTTCCCTTTTTTGGCCTGGGCCTCTTGGGGGTTTTCTCTGCAGACCTCTTAACCCCTACAATGTGGTGGGGTGTCTTTTTTTTTTTTTGCGCTGCAATGTTAGCCTCGGCTGCTTGACCTGAGGTAATTCTTTTACAGTCAGTTTGTAGTTAGTGTTCTGTGCTTAAGTTGGTGCTAGTTAGCTTTCTGTGCTCAAGTTGCCACGTTGAACTCAAGTCGTCTCGTTTCACTCGGACACTTAATGAGGAGTCAGTCTTCCCATTAAAGTGTCTGGTACAAGCAGAGTCACGATTCAATTGGTGTTGTGGAATGTCACACAGTTCTGTTACAATTGCATTATTTCTTTGTATATTCTACTTTTATTTACCCACCACTGTGGCTGGTAGGTTGAGCAAATTCACCTGTGTTTAGCAGGTGCTAATTTCCAACAGTTTTGCTGGTGTTGTGGGGCTGCCCCCAGGCATGAATAATGGCAAATATTGTGCGTGCATGTGTGGTTGCATGTATTTGAGTGATGGTGTATCTGCTTATGATAGGAGAGACAAAAAGGGTAGTGTGTTCTAAACTGTTTGTGACCAATAATTTTACATTTTATTCTCAGTTCTGTTAAATTTTCAAAATGTTTGTTTTACTTTTTACAGTTCTTTGAACAGTGTGTTAAACTGTTTATAGTCAACAGTTTTACTCCATCTAATATTCAGGGAAGCAAAGTCAGAGGACTTCTGTTCCCTTTTATTTTGAGTTGTAGATCATTCCTCCTGTTGCTGTTACGAGTAGAAGGTATTGGTTTAGTTTTTCAAACATGCATGGTAAAAACAGAACATTGCATTGTTTTAGCATTACAGCTTGAATAAAATGCTGTGCATTGAACTTGTCTGGGTTTGGTTTTAATTGATTTGTACGAACTACAGCACCTTGCCATGGGATGCCACTAGAACAGTGTTTCTCAAACTTTTTCAGACCAAGGACCACTTTGTCCCAATTTTTTTCTTCTGGGGACCACCTTTCACTGTTGCCTAGGGACGAAAGTTCGAAAGCGGTCGTGCGCTATGCAGAATGATTTTAGAAAATATAGCCTATTAATATCAGTTATTAATAATTATGAGTGTTTAAATTAATGGTTGAAAGCACTACTCGTTTTATTGTCGTTGAGGGCAAATCACTGATAAATCTAGCCTAAAAATAAACATAGCTTTTGTTATAAGTGAGATTTCAGAAAGTCTGGCTGTTCGCCTCGCGGACCACTTGGGGGCTAGTGGTCCGCGGACCACACTTTGCGAAACACTGCTCTAGAACATCAGAGGGGAAATATAATATCTGATCTACCTACCCAAAAATAAAAAAAATCCAGAAAGCGCCTTATTTCTACTCACATTAAGAATTACTTCGATACATTTGAGCCACGTTAATAGAACGTGTAATCATGACCAACAATTCACTCACAGTGTTAAGGGTCTGCTGCATCATGCACAATACACCGCATTCTCTTTAGGGAATGCACTTTCTAAACAACTCTTTATTCCTTACATTAAGGACAGCTTTCTCTTATGATTTGTTCATCCTGACACCTTTATTGCTCAACGTTTTATTGATAGAATTCAACATCTGCGCTGAAAAGATTATTGAGTTTGGAGTAAACAAGTTTTCTGTTCTGTTCAGAGAAAAACACAGGCTTGGCTAGTGAGCCGTGCTTTCCACGGCCAATTCTCAAAAAACACAGCCCTAAATCCCCAAACACGGCCTACAGATTTTATCCTAACCCGTGCTAACCAATATAATGTTGTTTTGTGAAATAATTTTGTGCATTGCTGCGGACATTTTTGTCGACGGTCAGCGGTTTCCCGAGGCGTGCCTGCTTTTCATATATGGACGTTAAATCGAGAAAATCAAATTTACCCCCAAAAATGTAGCGTTCTTATTGGTCAGACTTCAAAACGACGCTTGAATGGAAGCAAAACATTACGAGTTTTGAGAGCTTCGCCGGCGAAGCTCAGCAGGGTTAGAATGAGTAGGTCATGTATTTAGATAAGTATATTCAAGTTTTTTTAAACA
>JAOANJ010000027.1:23985845-24001583 GCA_026413345.1 Ariopsis seemanni
TCTATAATTGTTCCATCAAATGTGTATGTATAATAATAATAATAATAATAATAATAATAATAATAATAATAATAATAGCGGGCTTTTTTCATGGTATATCAGATATATTCCATTCAGCAAGCATGATATTGAACTCGTCTTCGACTCGTTCAGTGTCAGGCTAGCTGAATGGAATATATCTGATGTACCACAAAAAAAGCCAGCCAATATTATTTAAATCGTAGAATTGCATACCAAACTTTTTCATAGGCATGGATTAGTATTGTCAGAGTGCAGGCACTTAAAGCGCAGGGGAGACTGGGGGCTTTGCAAACTGCAGTCTGAGCCAAATTTAAGAGCAGGAATCATAGTCAAGAAACAGGCAGAGGTTGATCGATCAGCAAACGGGGCAGTGTAGGGAAAACAATGAAACAAAGTTGAGACTAAACATAAACACTGGTCAACCACAGAAAGTCCAGCAGAAATCAAACGGGGTGGGTTTCCAGAAAGCCTCTTAAGACCAAGAGAGTCTTAAATTACCTCTTAAGATCCATCATCAAACTTGCGTGGTTTTCCTGAACAACATCATAGCCCAAGTAGTCCTTTAGTTTGCTCAGAATTTATGAGAGACCTGGACCACTCGTTCAAAACAAAGAGCGATTCACTTGCCGCCAAATACACAGAATGCACATGCGCCTCTGAGGGAATCTCACAGTCAATGGGAGAAACTGGTGCTGAATCTGCTAATGGTGTTCAACTATTTTTCTTGTACATTGCAAGTGCATTGAGTTAATTATTAAAGAAATATGCACAAAACACTAGGAATATATTTCAATATGTTATGGAATTATGTATGGATATTGGAATGTCACATTTATATCGCTACAGGTTAATCAAATTTAACTCCATTAGGCGAGTGATTAACTAATTTAGTGTCATAAATGAGACACATTTCTGCACCTCTAACATTGTTTGTGTGTGTGTGCGAGAGAGAGAGAGAGAGGGAGGTTTTGATCTATGTGTAGTGTGTACCTAAGGAGGTTGAACTGACCTCCTTTTAAAAAACACTACACACAGATCAAATCTCTCTCTCTCTCTGCGCGCTTGCACTTATAAGGGAGAACATTGCCAACTTGGCATTGTGGATAACATTTGAAATAATCCTGACTGCATAATCGGGGGGTAATAGTGAAATGAGCGAGCACAGGCAACACATTTACCTAATTATTTAGCTTATTATTTGCTCATTCTTTCATGTGAACGTGTGTTCATTAAATTAAAAGCACACTTGGAATTAAAAAAAAAAACTGCCAAAACCATAAAATGGTTTCATTAATTAATTACCACATTATATAGGTAATGCTTCCAGATGATAGTATATATTATCTTATTTTAAACACTTTATATTTTGTTAGATTTTGGTTAAAAATGTATGCTATGTGACCTTATCGACTGGATTTAGCAACTACTAATGCCTTCAGCAACAACAGTACGATTGCCTTTAGCAACTACTAATGCCTATGTTGGGGACGTGCATTTCAAAGACGCTCTTCGTCCTGTTGCTCTTTAGATTCCTTCTTCCGAGTGAATTCGGGAAAACCACATACAGAGACAAAGTTCGTTGCTTAAGAGAGTCTCTCAACTTTCTCTTTAGCTCTAAAGGGCAATGCTATTGGGAAACCTACCCCAGAACAATTACTAAGGGAATCCACATTTACATTCTTAATAGTAAAAAATGTATTTCAAGATATCTATAACTTTGATTGTACTTGTCAAAACTAAATTTAAGATATCTAAAAATTCTTAAAATGTCTGACTGGGTAATAGAATTATAATTTTGACGAGGATAAATGCTATTATGGATATCTAAAACATAATTGTGGATAGTAAATTAACACAACAGTGTCCTATTTGCTCATTGCATTGATTCCAATCTTGTGACTGTTTAAAAAATTAATTCAGTACAGATTTAAGTTCAGCCATCGTCTCACTGAAATGAGCAGATGTTTAATTCACTTTCACATATTTCAAAACACAAGTGTGCTGTTTAAGGTAGTCTGGACCAGGTAATCACAACATTGTAATTAGGAAAAAGTGGTATGCATAATGTTTTAATCATTTTTGTTTGTTTCCTTGTGCGTGTTGCAAAAAATTATTATATTTTATTTCTTTCCAGATTTACCAAGAAGATTAATGTTTAGTATGTCTTCCTTTGCAGGTACAAGGAATTGAGACATAAATATGTGATTTACTTTATCTTGTCCAATACTACAACATACACAAACCTCATGTTCTGCAGTTCAATATCAAAACAGTTTTGTTGTTTGAGCTAATGTTTTATACTTGAATGTATGAGAGATTGATATTCAGGGACAGAAGACTGTACACTTCAGGCTGAACAGTAAATCAAATTCATATATTTCTATTGCAGTAGTGTAACTTAAATTACAAAGATCACAGTATGGACAATTTAAAATTTGTTATACAATACATAATAAATACAAGATGGGATGGAAAACAGTCATCACTGGTCATTGTAAGATTATTACCTAAGAGTTTTAAAGTACAAAATAAGCAAATGCATATTTTAAATTGGATATTTACATTAATATTGGAATCATCAGCTAAAATACTAGCAATATCATATATGTTTATTATTCAGCAGATCTGTCCAATATTCACTGTTGGTTGAATGGTTTTTTTGCCATTTGAAAATAAATGTAGCTGCTGAATCAACCTAATGAGTGTTTTCAGTGCAAGGTTTTCGGGGATTATTATAGTTTACACAATGTATTTATAGATAAATTATTAGGTGTTGTAATTGTTATAGTACAATTTTCTAAAAAATGGTGAGTAGTAATAAGTGTTAATGTGTGATTAGTGATTGATGTAAGATTCAATTTGTATCAAAATTAAGTTATCACAAATCATTGCTGTTATGCTTCATCAACTTAAATTTGTTAGTTTTACTACTTAAGTATTGCACACTCATAATAAATTAGTTACTTTAAGTACTACACACTCACAATAAATAAGTTATTTTAACTCACCATCTTAAGTTTACTTTACTTAGTTTTTCTGAGGCAATAAGTTGCATATTTTTTTTAAGTAAAGCCAACTCATTATATTTTACAGTGTAATGTTTACAAAAGGGATCCCTTCCATGTTGTCAGATGCTCATTCATATTGTTGTAAACAGCAAAATATTTGGGCATTACTTTAGAAATAGACTTCTTCACAAATTCTGTGTGACTTCTCCTTTGTAAATATCAGACAACTGCCCCGTGTGATAATCGACTACAGGCACTGCATGGGTTGCTGAGTCAGTGATGGGAAGAAAAAGATAAAACAATGACTATAGTAATTTTCTTTACAAGAAACAGTTTCTTTTTGACATAAACAGACACCGGTGTATCACTGTAGGGATCTTTTTCCATGTTGCCAGATACTAATAATAACATTATGAGCCTGTAAGTGGCAAAAACAAGAAGTTTACTTTGATGTGAATGATTTCCCCAGATAATTATATAATGTAGCTGTTTTGTGGTTCCTGGTTAACATTCTAACTCAATACTGGACAAATTCCAGTTGTTTTTGCCCCTTGTAAATACTAACCCCATTTCCAGAAAAGTTGGGATATTTTCCAAAATCCAATTAAAACAAAAATCTGTGATTTGTAAATTCACGTGAACCTTTATTTAACTGACAAAGGTGCAAGGAAAATATTTGTAATAGTTTTACTGACCAATTTAATTGTATTTTGTAAATATAAATAAAGTTAGAATTTGATGCCTGCAACACACTCAAAAAAAGCTGTGACGGAGGCAAAATAAGACTGAAAAGTTTATAGGGGATTCACGTAACACCATTTTGGAAGATTCCACAATAAGCAGGTTAATTGGTAACATAATTGGGTATAAAAGGAGCATACACCAAAGGTTCAGTCTTTGCAAGCAAGGATGGGTTGTGGCTCACCCCTTTGTGCCAAAATTTGTGAGATAATGGGTAGTCACTTTAAAAAAAATTCTCAATGCAGGAATTTAGGTCTTTCAAAATCTACAGTACATAATATTTTGAAAAGATTCAGGGAATTCTGAGACATCTCAGTGTGTAAAGGGCAAGGTCGGAAACCACTGTTGAATGTGCATGATTTTCAAGCCCTCAGGTAGCACTGCCTGAGAAAGTCATATTAATGTGACAAATATAGCCATGTGGGCTCGGGAGTACTTCCGAAAACCATTGTCACTTAATACAGTCCGCCGCTGCAGCCAGAAATGCAATCTGAAACTGTATTACGCAAGGAGGAAGCCATTCATCAATCCTATGTAGAAATGCCACTGATTTCTCTGGGCCCAGACTCCTCTCAGATGGACCGAAAGACAGTGGAAACATGTGCTGTGGTCAGATGAATCCACATTTCAGCTTGTTTTCAGGAAAACCGGACATTAAGTTCTCAGTGCCAAAGGTGAACACGACCTCTGACCTTGTTGTCAGAGAAAGGTGCAAAAGCCAGCATCTGTAATCATATGGGGGTGCATCAGTGCCCGTGGCATGGGTGAGTTGCATGTGTGTGTGAAGGTACCATTGATGTATTGGGGCATACCGTATATTGGGATTTCAGATAGACATATTCATCAAGGCAAAGTCTCTTCCTGGGAAGTCCATTCTTATTTTAGCAGGACAATGCCAGGCCTCATTCTGCACAGATTACAACAGCGTGGTTTTGTAGACACAGAATGTATCTGCTTGACTGGCCTGCTGCCAGTCCAGGGGTGGGTTTCCCGGTAACGTTGCACTTTAGGGCTAAAGAGCAAGTTTAAAGATGCTCTTAAGCAATGGGCATTGTCTCTGTACATGGTTTTCCTGAACTCACTCATAAGGATGATTCTTAAGAGCAACTTTGCTAAGAGTGTCTTTGCAATCTGCCTTAGTAGTTGCTAAAAGCATTAGTAGTTGCTAAATCCAGTCAATGAGGTCACATGGCATTCCTTTTTAACCAGAAACCAATGAAATATAAAGTGTTAAAATATGTTAGTATATTGTATCATCATAAAGCATTACATATATACCGGTAATTTGGTAATTAATAATTGAAACTATTTAACATTTTTGAACAATATTTTTTATTCCAAACATTTTTTTAATTAAATGAACAAATGCTCACATGAAAGAATGAGCAAATAATAAGCAAAATAATTAAGTAAATGTTTGAGCAATATTCGCCACACGCAATGTTACATGTGCAGAAGTTTGTTTCATTTATGACACTAAATTAGATAATCACTTGTCTAATGGAGTTAAATTTGATTAAAACGTGGCAATATCAATGTGAGATTACAATTTCTATATATAATTCCATAACACATTGAAATATATTCGTAATGTTTGCCGTATATTTATTTAATAATTAACTCAATATACTTGCAATGTACAAGCAAAATAATTTAACCCTGGCAACATATTCAACACCAGTTTCCCCCCACTGATTGTAAGAGTCCCTTGGAGGCGCATGTGCATTCTGTGTATTTGGCTCCAAGGAGAAATTCTTTGTTGTGAAGAGCTTCCAGGTTCATCATAAGTTAAGAGCAAACTAAAGTACTACTTTGGCTACAACATTGTTCGGGAAGACCATGTTAGCTTCACGATGGATCTTACGAGGCAGTCAAAGATGCTCTTAGCCTTAAGAGGCTTTCGGGAAATCCACCCCAGATCTATCTCCCACTGAAAAAGTATGGCACATCATGAAGAGGAGAATCAGACAACGGTGACCATGGACTGTTGAGCAGCTGAAGTCTTGTATCAAGCAAGAATGGACAAAAATTCCAGTTGCAAAACTGCAACAACGTGTTATTAAAAGGAAGGGTGATGTAATACAATGGTAATAATGCCTCTGTTCCAACTTATTTTGAGTGTGTTGCAGGCATCAAATTCTAACTTTGTCTATATTTACAAAATATGATTAAGTTGGTCAGTAAAACTATTGAAAATCTTTGTACTTTTGTCAGTAAAATAAAGGCTCACGTGAATTAATAAAATCACAGATTTTTGTTTTTATTGCATTTTGGAGTTTGCATGTTCTCCACGTGTCCACATGGGTTTCCCCAGGTGTTCCGATTTCCCCCACAGTCCAAAGATATACAGGCTAGGCTAATTGGTGGCTCTAAATTGACCGTAGGTGTGAATGATGGTTTGTCTCTATGTGTCAACCCTGCGATGACCTGGCAACTTGTCCAGGTTGTCCCCCGCCTCTCGCCCATAGTCAGCTGGAATAGGCTCCAGTTTGCTCACAACCCTGCACAGGATAAGTGGTTACAGATAATGGATGGATGGATTTTGGAAAATATTCCAACTTTTCTGGAAATGGGATTAGTATTTAGAACTGAAATGATGGGAAAATCCGAGGTTAAAAAATCTGAGAGTTTTCCTCTAATACTATTTCTCAGTGAAATACGTTTAGAGCTATGTTCAGAAATACCATTGAAGGTAAACTTGTTTTCTTTCTTTTTCATTTACAGACCTCCATTTCTCATTTCCAGCACCTTGCAGCCCATAGCCTGTTTGGCTTCCTGCTGGCAACACTTCCACATTCCATCCTCCCAAAAACAGGGGTGGTATTTTTCCATTAGGTCTTTGTTGAACCGCACCACTTGAACAGATATGTTATAAAAAATTTATATAATGATTTCACATAATGAATTCAGAGATCTGCAAAGACTTGAAAAAACTTCCCATACATGAAGAAGAAACTGACCATGCTTAAGTTTATGTATCCACTGCTTTCGTATATCATCTGTTTTGGCAAATACGTAGAGTGGTCCCTCATCATAGACTATCTGTGATGAAAAACAAACATCTTGCTTGACGTATGAGTTGAGAATGTAAAGTTCATATTGTTTGTAGATGAAAGTTTCACAAATATTTGTATTTTACTCTATCTTTAGGTCCTTAAACACCTTATCAAACATTTGACATATTCTGTTCTCTACTCTTATCAGTAATAATTATTTATACAGCCATTCTGATTTTTAACAGAGTACACTGTAATGAAAAATTATCCAATGTTAATGTCATGTCAGGTGGAATGCATTTCCAAGTAGCCATTGCACCGTCACATAATCACAATCATGCACACAATCATGAACCTACAGTTTGAGCACATCAGAGCCACTAAAAAAGATTTGTTTTCTGTTTGTTTCATTGTCAATCTTTTGTTGTAGTCATTCTGCTCATGCTTGTCATGCGTTTATCCTTGTTTTTGTTCATGTGCTTGGTTTTCATGTGAAGTGTTTTATTTTACTAAAGAATTCTGTGATTGCATCCAGCTCTGGTAACATTATTTAATGGTGGGCAAAGTGAGGCTTTGCAAAACACTGAGATGCTTGAAGCAATTGTGGAATTGCTTCGAGATTTCAAAACAATCTGACACCCATCTCCATGGTGACACCTACTGGCCACTTTTGCTATTGTCATATCTTGATAATGCTATTCCAGGAAACAATCACTTAGACAAGTGTTTACAAGTACTAAACTACTTATTATTGGAGTGGGTTAAGCCATATTATCAATACATATGATCATTACGTATTTTGGAGAAATCAGCATACAGCAAACAAAGAAAACAAAGGTTTCAGATTCTCAGAGACAGCAAATTCGGACTGTAATGAATGAAGAATAGAGAATCTATGGGGTATTGTCAAAAGGAAGATGAGAAACACCCAAACCAAAAATACAGATGAGCTGAATGTGTATTCAACTCATCTGAATGTTCATTGTATTTTAATGAATATTTATTTTTTTCCCCTGTTGTGTTGTGCTTATTAACATCTATGAGGCTATTTCAATTGCTTGGTATTTCAGTTTCACATGAATTTCACTCATCATTTTTTTGCACCGTTGCAATCATACTTGGCATTTTCTCACAAAAATGCATCTCTGTAATAACTCCTACTGGCAACATTCACATGGAGTTGTGAACACACAAATTGACAAAGACCATGACTGTTAAATTTTAAGATATCAAACAGTATTATGACTTTATTATTGGTTTCAATACCAATTGGCAGGGGAAACTGTAGGGGTTTGGGGCAATGTGGACTGGGTGGCAGTATGAGGCAGGTGCCTTGGTAGTCTGATTCCTGGCTAACAAATTTGGCTCTTAGAACATGGAATGTAACCTCTATGGTGGGAAAGGTGCCTGAGCTGGTACAGGAGGTAGAGAGGTACCGGCTAGATATAGTCAGGCTCACCTCAGCACATGGTATGGGCTCTGGAACCAAACTCCTGGAGACAGGCTGGACTCTATTCTGGAGTTGCCCTTGGTGAGAGGCAGTGAGCAGGTGTGGGTTTTCTCATAGCACCTTGGTTCAGTGCCAGTACATTGGAGTTCACCCCAGTGGGTGAGAGAGTTGCCTCCCTGAAGTTTCAAGTTGGGACACATGCTCTGACTGTTCAATTGTCTGTGCTTATACACCAAACACGAGTTTGGAGTATTTGGCTTTCTAGGAGGCCTTGGATGGGGTGCTGGAAGGCACCCTTTTGGGTGACTATCATGCTGATAGGGGGCTTTAATGATCATGTGGGCAAGGACAGTGAAACCTGGAAGGGTGTTATTCAGAGGAACGGCCCACCCAATCTGAACCTGAGTGGTGCTCTGTTATTGGACTTCTTTGCTAAGCATATTCTGTCCATAACAAACACCATGTTTGAGCATAAGGGTGTTCCTAAGTACACTTGGTACCAGAGCACTCTGGGTCTTAGGTCGACAATCGATTTTGTAGTTGTACCATCAGACTTGTGGCTGTACATCTTGGATACTTGGGTGAAGAGAGGAGCTGAGCTGTCAAGTGATCACACCTTGTAGTTAGTTGGATCAGATGGCAGGGGAAGACCCCAGACAGACCTGGC
Source organism: Ariopsis seemanni (assembly GCA_026413345.1). Classification (NCBI taxonomy): domain Eukaryota; kingdom Metazoa; phylum Chordata; class Actinopteri; order Siluriformes; family Ariidae; genus Ariopsis; species Ariopsis seemanni. Next base: position 23,994,729 of record JAOANJ010000027.1, read on the forward strand.
AAACCCAAACATGTAGTACTGGTGTGCTGGGAATGTTTAGCAGAGCCCACTGTCAGAGAGTTCTTCAACTTGCACCTCCAACAGAGCTCCCCCTGCATTCTGAGAGAGGCTGTTGACATTGATACCATGTTCCATGCCTCCATTACTGAAGTGGCTGTATGGAACTGTGGTCACATGATTGTTGGTGCCAGTCATGGTGGCAACTGCCAAACCTGGTGGTGGACTGCAGTGTTTAAGGGAGTCCTCAAGCTGAAGAAGGAGACCTTCCAAGCCTGATTGACTTGTGGAACTCCTGAAGCAGCTGACAGGTACCAACTGGTCAAGCAGAGTGCAGCTGCAGCAGGTGTGGAAGCAAAAACTCAGGTGTGGGAGGAGTTTGGTGACTTTCATTCAGCCTTGAAGAGATTCTGCCGAACAGCCAGTCAACTCAGGATGAGAAAGCAGTGCTTTGCCCATGCTGTTTACAGCAGGGATGGAGTGCTGTTGACCTCAACTGGGCATATAGTTGGGCAGTGGAAGGAATACTTTGAGGATCACCTAAACCTGTCTGACATGCCTTCCATAGACTAAGCAGAGTTGGAGGACTCAGGGGAGGACTTGCCCATAACTAGAGCTGAGATTGTTGAGATAGTTAAAAACCTTCTCAATGGGAGGGCTGTGAGAGTGGATGAGATGCATCCTGAGTTCCTGAAGGCTTTAGATGTTGTTGGGCTGTCTTGGTTGACCCGCCTCTGCAACATTGCATGGAGGTTAGGGACAGTGCCTCTGGACTGGCAGACTGAGGTGGTGGTTTCCATCTTTAGGAAGGGAGACCAGAGGGTGTGCTCCAACTTTAGGGGATCACAAGCACCAGCCTCCCTGGGAAGGTCTGTGCCAGGGTACTGGAAAGAAGGATTCATCTGTTAGTCCCATGGTTCTCAAAGTGTGGGGCATGCCCCACTAGTGGGGAATAAAGACATGAAAAGTGGGGCATGATGAAGAGGGGGGATTTGTGTGCCTATCTTTATTAACACAGTTATTGACAATAAAGATCATACCCTCAAAACAAAATAAAAAAACTACACACACACACACACACACACACACACAAAGGAGTCATTAATACATATAAATTAAAACAATATCAGATCCAGGGGACTGGGAGTAACATTTAACGTGGAACCATAGTCCCAAAACTAATGATTTAACATCGGCATGTTAATTGCACCAGAACAATAAACAAACTTTCACGCAGTGGTATTCACAGAGAGGCAGTAGTAGGCATAATGTTACCGAATTGATAAATTCGTGACATGGATGACGAAGAAAACAGGTAATACAACACCAGGAGAAAAACAAGACTGATGGTAAACAACCAAAAAAGCCAGCCAAAAAGAAAACATGATGAAGCTCATCTTGCTCTTGGATTCACAGTGGGGGTGGTGGGGGCAGAGGAGAGACCCATGTGTGTTTTTCTGTCTTAAACCACTGGCAGCAGACAGCATGAGAGGCAACAAATTAAGATGACACTTGGAGACAACACACCCCAATCATATCAATAAATCACTTGACTTATTTCAAAGAAAACTGGCAGAATACTCTCAGCAGGAAAATCGCATGGTAAAATTTGCATTGGTGAACAGCAAAGCACAAATGACTGCATTCAAAGTTGCATACAGAATTGCCCAGTGCAAGAAACCACACACACACGATAGCTGAGCAGCTCATTCTCCCCACTGCTCTAGACATGGTGTCAATTATGCTTGATGAGACAAGTGCTGGAAAATTGAAAGCTATCTCCCTGTCAAATTATACTGTTGCAAAATGTATATGCGATATTTCTTTTGATCTTGAACAACTCATGGAAAAAACTCAGACACACATTTTGCATTACAAGTGGACAAAGCTACTGACGGTAATAAAGACTGTTTATTCATTTCATATGTCCACTTTGTAAATTCTGAGTCACTGGGTGAGGATTTGCTGTTTTGCAAGAATGTCCAAAGTAGAGCCACAGCTAATGAGCTGTTCAGGATTCTTGACAGTTACTTCACAGAGCACGAGCTAAAATGGGAAAGCTGTGTGGGCTTTTGCTTGGATGGTGCACAGACCATGGCAGGGAAAAGAAAAGGACTGCAGGCATTTATCAACCAGGTCATGCCAAATGCTCAATGGACACACTGTGTCCTTCACAGAGAAGTGCTAGCATCAAGACAGCACAGCCCCAAACTAAATGAGGTTTTAACAGAGGCTGTGAGTGTGGTCAATTTAATCAAAACCTGATCCCTGAAAGCACAATTGTTCTCAGCACTTTGTGAGGAGATGGGAGCTGATCATTTGGCGGTGCTGTTTCACAGTGAGGGAAGGTGGCTCTCCCAAGGCAAAGTGTTGTCGCAAGTACTTGAGCTCAGAGAGGAGATTTGGATCTTTTTGGAGGAGCACATGTATGAGGTTGCAAGAAAGTTCAGTGATGAACAATTTCTGATGAAACTGGCTTCTCTCAGTGACATACATATTTGGAAAGCTGAATGAATTAAATCTTCAGCTTCAAGGCAGAGACAAGCACCTATCTCACCTGGCAGCTAAGATCACTGCATTCACCTGAAAGCTTGAGATACGAGGCAGGTACCTTGATCAAGGAAATACTGAGATCTTTGAGAATCTGAGTGAAGTTGCTGAAACCAGTGATTCTGGAACCACCACAGTGATCCCATGTATTAAGCAGCACATTTCTTCCCTGAGAGGACTATTTCAAAAATACTTTCCAAACAACAGTGCTTAGTATGACTGGGTTATGGATCCATTCAATGCAGCAGGTTGGTGTTTTGGTATTTATTTTATTTTATTGATTAACTTTATTATAGTCATATATTGTACATTTTATTTAAGTTGTATTCCACGTACTAACTGGAATGGATTGTCAAACTGAGTTCTTTTTGTTTAATGCAATGACAAATCAAATATTAATTTATATTCTATCTGCAGTACTTGCTGATTTCAGCTCTGTTGAAAAGGACCAATTCATCGAGATGATATCCGACTCCACCCTGGGGCTGAGGTTTACAGTTCAGACACTTAGTGAATTCTGGCTTCGAGTGGAGAGGGCACATTCATTCAATGGGCAGAGGGCTGTGAGCATTCTTCTTCCCTTCGGCACATCTTATCTCTGTGAGCTGGGCTTTTCAGCTGTTGCTTCACTGAAAACAAAGTGCAGAGCTCAGCTCAACATTGAGCATGACTTGAGGGTGGCAGTATCAAGCCTGCAACCCTGTTTTGAAAAGGTGTGCAGTGCAAAACAGGCTCATTGCAGCCACTAATGCAGTGATAAGACTCACATATTGACTTGTTCATCTTTCTTGCCAAATACATTTGCTCTTTTTTTGCACATAATGATAATACAATTGGACTTATATTTTCTCTATTTTTGAACTTGGTGTTATTTGAGGGCAGCACAGTGGTGTAGTGGTTAGCACTGTCACCTCACAGCAAGAAGGTCTTGGGTTCGAGCTCAGCAGCCGGCGAGGGCCTTTCTGTGTGGAGTTTGCATGTTCTCCCTGTGTCTGTGTGGGTTTCTTCTGGGTGCTCCGGTTTCCTCTGCAGTCCAAAGACATGCAGGTTAGGTTAATTGGTGGCTCTAAATTGACCGTTGGTGTGAATGTGAATGTGAGTGTGAATGGTTGTTTGTCTCCATGTGTTAGCCCTGACCTGGCAACTTGTCCAGGGTGTACTCCACCTCTCGCCCATAGTCAGCTGGGATAGGCTCCAGCTTGCTTGTAGCCCTGTAGAACAGGATAAGCGACTACAGATAATGGATGGATGGGGTGTTATTTGATGTTACTATTTAATCTAGAACTTGATGTTATTTCAATACATTTAAAATGTTAAACTTGGCCTATTTTGTAACCATTTTTTTAGGGTGGTGGGGGACAGGTGGGGTTTGATAATCCTCCCCCTCTCCAAAGTGGGGAATGATGGAAAAAGTTTAAGAACCACTGTGTTAGTCGAACCTTGGATTCAGGAGGAATAATGTGGGTTTTGTCCTGGCCAGGGAACAGGACTAGCTCTTTACCCTCTCAAGGATACTGGAAGGTTCATGGGAGTTTGCCAAAACAGTCCATATGCACTTTGTGGACTTGGAAAAGGCATATGACTGTGTCCCTCAAGGAATCTTGTGGGAGGTGCTCCAGGACTATGGGGTACTGGGCCCACTGATATGGACCATAAGGCCCCTGTATGAATTGAGCAAGAGCTACACATTGCCAGCAGTAAGTCAGGCTTGTTCTCGGTGGGCATTGGACTCTGCCAGGACTGCCCCTTGTCTGCGATTCTGTTCATAATTTTTATTGACAGGCTTTCTAGGCACAGTCATGGGGTGAAAGGTGTCTGGTTTGGGGGCATTCGGATTGTGTCATTGCTTTTTGCAGATGATGTGGTCCTTTTGGCTTCATCAAGCTGTGACCTCTGGCATGCCCTGGGACAGTGTGCAGCCAAGTGTGAAGCAGCTGGGATGAGAATCAGCACCTCCAAATCAGAGGCCATGGTTCTTAGCCAGGAAAAGGTGGAATACCCTCTTCAGTTTGGGGGTAGGTTACTGCCTCAAGTGGAGGAATTTAAGTATCTCAGTGTCTTGTTCATGAGTGAAGGGGAAAAGGAATGGGAGATTGACAGGACAGGTGCTGCATCAGCAGTCATGCAGACACTCTACCAATCTGTCATGGTGAAGAGAAAGCTGAGCCATAAGGCAAAGCTATCGATTTACTGGTCAATTTATGTTCCTATCCTCAACTATGGTCATGAGCTCTGGGTAATGACCGAAAGAACAAGATTGCAGATACAAGCAGCAGAAATTAGCTTCCTCCACAGGATGTCTGGGCTCAGCCTTAGAGATAGGGTGAGGAGCTCAGACATTCAGTAGGGGCTCAAAGTATAGCCGCTGCTCCTCCACATTGAAAGGAGCCAGCTGAGGTGATTCGGGCATCTGTCTAGGATGCCTCCTGGATGCCTCCCAGGGGAGGTATTTCATCCAACTTGTAGGAGACCCCAGGGCAGACCCAGGATACACTGGAGGGATTATATTTTTTGGCTGTCCTGGGAGTGCCTTGGCATCCCCCCAGAGGAGCTGGAGGAGGTGGCTGGGGAGAAGGAGGTTGTGACATCACTTCTGAGACTGCTGCCCCCGCAACCCTGAACCAGATCCGTGGTAAAAATAAATGGATGGACCCAATTTGTGAGAAATCTCAGGTCCCCTCCTGGGAAACAAGGAAAAAGCAGCAATACAGCTTGACACAGCCTCTCATAAAATCTTATACAAGTAATGTGTAAATGTATTTAAGAAAGAAGTCGAATTACAAGACTACACACATCCTGGCAAAGTGTCCTTGGGCTGAACAAAGAGGTGAATCCAGAGTTGCGAGCGCTGTACAAACCACCATTAACTAAAAAAGCAGGCTACCTGTAGTGGAGAATATTGCATGGCATTGTCTCTGTAAATGCTTTTTTTCTGTATTTTAAACCCAGAGGTTACTGATGAGTGTCCTTTTCATATACAGAGAGAGACAGTGTTTCATGGTTTTATGAATTGTTTTAGGTTGCATCCCCTGTTCAGAGTTCTAGAGCATGTTTTTAAATCTTTTAATGCTACTTTTACTCCACAGGTTTATATTATGATTTTAAGGACATGAGAAAAGAAAGGTTCAAGTGTCAGCTTATCAATTTTATTTTGGGACAGGCAAAAGTGGCCATATATAGCAGCAGAAAAAAAAGTGATACAAGGTACACAACATGATGTAACAAAGATCTTTCAGAAACTAGTGAAAGCGAGAATCCTTGTTGATTTTAATTTTTATAAAGCCATGAAAGACCTAGATAAAATACAGATAACCTGGTGCTACAGTGGAGCAGTGTGCTCTGTTTTGGATGATGAAGATAAGATAAGATAAGATAAGATAAGATAAGATAAGATATTCCTTTATTGATCCCCATGAGGGGAAATTCAGGTATTGCAGCAGCTCAAGTACAGAGAAAAATATAGATACATTTAGGTTAAGTTAATAAATACAGATAGAATAAAATAGAATAAGGATGGCGCTAAATAAGGACAATTGCTCACAAAAGACAGCACGAAACAAAAAGAGTTGGTAGTGGCATGAAATCCATTAGTGTTGTAGAGCCATATAAAGTGACACAGTGAAGTGAGTAGACATACCTGTAGGTACGGTGGAACTGTAACAATAATAGTGCAACATCTGATATGGTACATGATAAGAATGCAAATGGGGTGGGGGTGGAGATAGTGCTATGACAATAGAGAAAAAGGACAAAAATATACAGAATATATACGTGTGCAATGTTCCACATGAGTCCATTGCGAGAGAGAGAGTGTGTGTGTGCGTGCAATGTTCGATGAGTCCAGTGCAGAAGAAAGTGTGTGTGTGTCAGCATGATGGCAGTATATGTTTTCCATTCTTATTATACAGTCTGATGGCACTGGGCACAAACAAGCATCTGAAGCGCTCCGTATTGCTCTGAGGTGGATTGAGCCAATGACTGAATGAACTGCCCAACTGTCACAGTTCCTTATGGAGAGGATAAGGATTATCCAGCATATTATTCTTATATACCCCCCCACACACACACACATCTGCCTCTCCTCCACTGGCTCAGTGAACTGGTTTTTGCAGCAGAATTTGAATGATTTTTATAATCATAAGAGTTTTAACTGGTTCCCTTTGAGACCAGCTTATTGTTGTTTTAACCAGTACATGTTTGTGTTTTACCTACATACTCAATCATCTATCTATCTATCTATCTATCTAGATAGATAGATAGATAGATAGATAGATAGATAGATAGATAGATAGATAACAAATGCTATTT
>JAOANJ010000027.1:24932341-24943179 GCA_026413345.1 Ariopsis seemanni
TCCCTGAGGGAACCCTCCCAAAGGGATCAATAAAGTTCCATCCCATCCCATCCCATCTCATCTCATCTCTACTACCTCATTCCACCACCAAGTCTCCTTGTCTTCTTTCCTCTGTCCAGATGACACACCAAGTACCTTCCTGGCTGTCTTCCTCTCCACTTCTGCAGTAGTTGCCCAGCCATAGGGAAACTCTTCCCTATCACCCAGTGCTTGCCGTAACTCCTCCCTGAACTCCACCCTAAAGTCTTCCTTCTTCAACTTCCACCATTTAATCCTTGGCTCAACCTTCACTGCCTTCCTCTTCTTAGTCTCCAAAGTCTTCCGACAGACTACTGTGTGATGCTGCCTAGCTATGTTCTCTTCTGCCATCACCTTGCAGTCTCCAATCTCTTTCAGATTGAACCTTCTTCATAGGATATAGTCTACCTATGTGCACCTTCCTCCACTCATATACATATGTTCCTCCCTCTTCTTGAAATATGTATTCACCAAAGACATTTCCATCCTTTTTTTTCAAAATCCACCAACATCTGTACTTTCACATTCCTTGACACCATACCTACACATCACCTCCTCATCACCTCTCTTCCCTTCACCAACTTGCCCATTGAAATCTACTCCAGTCACTGCTCTCTCTTCCTTGGGTACACACTCTATCACTTCATCCACTTCACTCCAGAAATCTTCTTTTTCTTCCATCTCACACCCAACTTGTGGGACATATGCACTGACAACATTCTTGACATACACTCTTGACATACTCTCCCTTCAGGATAATTCCTACCTCATTTGTCCTCTCATCCACACCATGGTAGAACAGTTTGAACTCACCTCCAATGCTCCTGGCCTTGCTCTCCTTCCATCTGGTCTTTTGTATGCACCATATATCCGCCTTCTTTCTCTTCATCATATCCGCCGGCTGTCTCCCTTTACCAGTCATGGTGCCAACATTCAAAGTTTCAACTTTCACCTCCACACTCCAACCCTTCCTCCTCTCCTGCTGCCTCTGGACATACCTTCCTCCTCTCCTTCTCCTATGCACAGTAGTAGCATAGTTTCCACCAGCACCCTGCTGGCCCACAGTACTGATGGTAATCTGGGCTTTGACCGATCCAGTCTGGAAATGTGATTTCTGATATTAGATTTTCAGAAATAATCACTACAAATGTTCAAAACTAAATGATTCTTAATTTATGTGATAGTTACAACCCCATTTCCAAAAACTATGGGTCGCTATGTAAAATTTAAATAAAAACAAAATGTGATTATTTACAAATCATTAAAACCCTATATTTCATTGAAAATGGTACAAAGACACAGTGGCATAGGAGAGTGTTTGACAGTGGAGGGGCTATTTGCCCCCGGGGGTGGGGGGTTCAGGGAGAATAGAGATGTAGTGGTTGACATCACAAACTATATAGGTAGGAAAAATTTTAATTTAAACAGCTCACTCATTAGAAAGACCATATTGTCAAGACAATTATTATGTCCTAAAATGCAAAAAATAAACTTCTGAAAGGCACCAGCAAGTCATTTTACTGTCTTCCTAGAGCACCTCAAAGAAAGAATCAACGGATTCACCTGTGGCTCATTGAGTTCATTCATTGACTTCTAGGAATTATATAGCCTACCTGTTGTAGCCTAAATCATTCATGAATTAGTATGAAACATTTAGGCTGAATCTATGTATTGGAAATAAATTATGGCTTAATCAATGGTTTTAGAAAAAAAAAGGCTGTTTAACTGTTTGCTACAAAAAAAAAAAACAAATTTTAAAGCTCAAATATTTTTAGCCACAAAGCTAAATCTAACCACGCTCATCTTAGTGGCTTGTTTTGAATTTCAATCATCATACCTTACTTTCCCAGTAACAACAGAAATGGTTTTTGCTGTTACAATATAGGCTACTTGGAGTTGGACGCCAAGTAATCATTAAACAGTGGGACAGACTTTAAAAAAAAAAGATACCTTATTGGCTGACTTCTTCATCTGGGTTTTGAATTGAAGATGTTGAAAGTCATCATAATCCAAAGTGTTTGTTAGTGCTCTTTCTCTTTAGTCCTCCAGAAGTTTTTTTTGTTTCATTCTTTTAACTTTTTTTAATTAAACCTCAGACAGTGAGTCAAGTTTAACATAACAGCCTAACATAACCCAGTCAAGTTAAAGAGAGGAAGTTGTGATTGTCCCTGGTGGGGTGCTGGCCATGTTTCTGATTCTGAAATGCAGTTAATACACAAAGCAATATCTGTAGGACTCCTGCAAGACACCAATCTAACTTTCCTGCGTTTATTAGTGCACCTTTGAATTGAATGAATTATTGATTGCATTATTGTAATGTGCAGAGTTTTATACTTGCTAGACAGCTAGTACTCTCCCTCCACATGCCCTAGTGCTGCTTAGTGATGCATTGTTTGTGAACAAGTTGGCTCTTTTTGGTGAAAATTCACCAAACTCCTATATGAGAGCCTTTTCCCCCCCTTTTGTATGCATTAAATTATAATTAAAATAGCTGGAAATTTTAAATTATCTTCATAATTACCTCACTAAATGCAATCAAAATTTCAGCAAATGCAACAGACATCATTACGGGAAACCTGAGGGATGGGATTCCGCAGAAAGGAAGCACATTGCATAATGTTCTTTTTGACACTTAATCTAATCATAACCAGACATTCTCTGATATAACATTGTCATTGTTGAAAGATTTTATGAGTTGCATAAATCAAGAAAAATATAAAATAAGATATTTTTGTGGACAGGGCAGGGGTTGCTGGGTGGGAGAGGACTCTCCTCCCCTATTTCCTATGCCCTTGCAAAGTCAACATGTCATATGTTGAAACTAAGAAATTTTATTGTTTTTTGAAAAACGTGCTAATTTTGAATTTCATGCTTCAAAAAAGTTTGGACGTAGTGAGAAAAGACTGGAAAAGTTGTGTAATGCTAAAAAACCCACCTGGTGGAACATCTCACAATTAATTAGATTAATTAGTCACAAGTCAGTAAACATGATTGGATAGAAAAAGAGCATTCCAGAGAGGATGAGTTTCTCAGAAGTAAAGATGGGGAGGGGTTCACCACTCTGTGAAAGACTACAAGAGCAAATAGGCAACAATTTAAAAATATTATCCCTCAATGTAAAATTGCAAAGAATTTGGGGATCACATCATCTACAGTACAGAATATCATTAAAATATTCAGAGAATCTGGAGAAATCTCTGTATGCAGTGGATAAGGCCAAAAACCAATATTGTATGCCCATGATCTTCAGGCCCTCAGGCAGTACTGCATTAAAACAGACACAATTCTGTCATAGAAATTACTGCATGGGCTCAGGAACACTTCCAAAACCATTGTCTGTGAACACAGTTTGTCACTGCATCCACAAGTGCAAGTTAAAATTCTACAATGCAAAGAAGAAACCATATATAAACAATAGCCAGAAACACCACCACCTTCTGAGAGCCTGAGCTTATTTATGGTGGACTGAGGTGAAATGGAAACTGTTCTGTGCACTGGTTATCAGGGCACAGTTCAAAGGCCAACATCCATTATGGTATGAGGTGCATTGGTGCATATGGCACATAGCTTGCACATCTGGGAAGGCACCATTCATGCAGAATGATATATACAGGTTCTGGAGGAACACATGCTGCCATCCAGATGATGTCTTTTTCAGGGAAACACTTGCTTATTTCAGCAAGACAATGCCAAACTGCATTCTACATGTATTAAAACTGCATGGCTTCATAGTAAAAACATCCAGGTGCTAAACTGGCCTGGCTGCAATTCAGACCTGTTACCCATTGAAAATATTTGGCACATTATGAAATTAAAAATATGACAAAGGAGATCCCAAACTGTTGAGCAACTGAAATCCTATATCAAGCAAGAATGGGACATTTCACTTTCAAAACTACAGCAATTGGTCTCCTCAGTCCCCAGGGATTTACAGAGTGCTGTTAAAAGAAGAGGTCATGCAACTGTTGTGGAAGTCTGAACCTCAAAAGCAGCCAAAAATACAGTAACATGAAAGAAGTCACCTTGAAGCACTTTTATTGTATGAGACAATTCAAGCACTGAGCCATATACAGGATACTGAAGTTCGACCAGTAACTTTTAAACTTTGTCCCGCTATGAGGGATCCACCCTAGAACCGCCCTAAAACAAAATGGCAGCTCCTTTTAATATCATTGTAAAATAACTCTTCTTTGTTTGAACATAGACTTCTGATTGGCTGCCCGATACAGGTTTCTCATTGGATAATGCATACCTTCAGCTGAACTTAAAATAAAATAGACCTGCTCGTATTTCCTACTATATGACATTTTATGGTTTTAACTGCACAATGGTGAGTCTGTGTTTAAAATGCTAAGTGCCTTCACAATGATAATAATCAGTGGTAAAGAAACACAAGATGGTTACACAAAAGATCCTCTAAATATCTAGATTCATAAATTGTTCCTAGGCTCAGCTTAATGGAGCTTAGTGTCAGAAAACCTCTTAAGTAGAATATCATAAATTCAAGCTAAGTAATACAACATAAGTTCTCCATGATATTAGAAAAATATGTATAGCAACCTAATGCAGTTTTGTGTCATGCCCATAAAATATTGGACTGAGAGAGTACTAACATTCTAAGCTGGCTAACAAAGATACATTCCACAGTCTAACCTACTGACCCTTCTAACACAAAAAACCTGGCACAAAGGCAACTGTGGCCACAAAAACAGAAACCCTAACACATTCTGAAGCTCTAAACAGTAATTTTGAGGTATAAAATAATCCTACACAATTTCATGGTAAACATGCCCCTGTCCTAACTTTTTTAAATATTAAAACATTAAAAATGTTAGAATGTTTGTTTGCATCCAAAGAAAAGAGCATATATATATATATATATTTTTTTTCCAAACAATAAATTTTCCCAGATTCATATTTGAAATGGTGTCTTGGTACTATTTTTAATTAAATATAGGGTTTCCATGATTTTGCAAATCATAACATTCTTTTATTTATATTTTACAGTGTCCCAACTTTTTTGAAAATGGGGTTGTATTATCATGGATATTTGGAGGAATGAAAAGCTTTATGTACAGGTCAATGTCCAGTTATTATACTGTTTATGATGGATAGCAGGGTATCTCAATCTTCCTCCAGGAACCCCCCGTCCTGCATATCTTCTATCTATCCTTGCTCTAGACCACATATACCTGATTAAAGTTAGTATGATTAACTTGCTCTTGATTAAATTAGGTGTGCCCAGCTAATCAAAAGTGCCATAGATGAGTTTAGTTAGGTAGGTAGACCAGGGAAAGATGGAAAACATGCAGAGCAGGGGGGCCTCAGGGGCAGGATTGAGAACCAGTGATGGATAGAATGTATGTTGGGTTAGTGAGAAACATCATATTGACAGGCACTTTGGGAAAAAAAAATGCAGTGTATGATATAGTACCATATTTATAGTTGTATATATTGAGGATTTAATTCCCAAACTGCTCACACTGGTATTTTGAACTCAGACATAGTTATAGACTTAAGCACTATTAAATAATGTGAAAGGTAGAGTTTGAGTAAAACAGATGCTTCAGGTACACGATTCTGAACTTGAACTTAAGCCAAATTTTCTTGTGTGAGAAGCAGTATAATGTCCAACAGCACTGTCTGGCAGATTGACACAATATGTCATGCTGAAATTTATATTTTGTGCTGTAAATACACAGACACACACAACAGCAAAAAAAAAAAAAAACCTGGAATGCTATTGGAGGCCAGTATTAAATATATAAATGTGACCCCATGAATTAATTAATTAATAGTATCATCCATTTAAAATACATGACAATTTTTTTTTCACATCAGAGAAGACGGCGTCTTAGTCACAGAAATTGCTTTACAGGATAACACATCAAACTAGAGGTGCATTTCCGCAAGAAAATGCAAATATGATTCTGCCATAGCAGCAGTCAGCCATTGCATACCATAACCTATACAGTTACATGGATGCTAGCACAACACCCTATGAAAGAAAGGTTTGAATTTCCTACCACCTGTTGGATGAGTAATAAATATCATCTAACAAGGCGCAGGGCATCAATGACCCACTGATATTCTGGCACACATAGACAGACAACACACTCTGCTATTAAAATATTAATATGTCAGTGTTAAAAATGATATATGTAATGTAAAAAATAGAGTATTATACATGCCAGTATCTAAAGTGGACTAGATAGTGCAGTTCCTCCACAAACTGTGAGTGTGTTGTGATGGCAAATCTTCAGTGTCACAAACACGTCAATTCTACATTTATAATCTATTCCATGTCTAATGTTACATGTAACCCTACTCTAGTTTGTCCTTTTTCCCCCTTCCATATTGCCGGTATAAGGAAAAATAATTAATTTGTCCCTTTTCCCCATCTGTATTGCCAGTATGAGATAAAATAACTAATCTGTCCCTTTTCTCCATTGATGCTTGCAGAAGTCTGAAGCAGAAAGCTCTTTATAAACAGTTCAAACAAGCTCTCAAAATTAGAAAAATATTCATGAAGTTGCTTAGCTAATGACATGGTTCGCTTCCGGACACCCACATGGTCATTTTGATGCTTAACAGAAGTAATTTAATTGAAATGTGTCTATTTTTTGATTCAGTAAATATGATGAGAGTGAAATCAATGAGAAGAGAATTAGGCACATTTATATGCTCTGTGATCTGGTTAAACAAATCTTTTAAAACTTGGAAAAATTCACCAATTTGCTGAGCTAATTACATGGTTCGGTTCAGGGTAGGTGTCTGATCAACCTGATGCTGCAGTGTGAACACAGCACAAGAATTGTTTGATTTTTGAAAGTTTAAAAGATGTAAGAGCAGTCAATAAGTGGAAAGTCTCTTTTTAAACAGCTGCCATAAGAAACCCTCAAAACTGGGAGAACATTAGTGATGTAACAGTGAACATGAAGCTCCAGAGTTTGTTTGAAAACTACGAAGCAGTGCTTCTAAAAGCAATGATTTGAAGCTTGTACTGACGTGCCAAATTCACGTGATTGAATGATGACCGAAGCTTTGTTCTGTACACACCCATGTGACTGTCGTCAGTGGTTCCGAAGCAGTTAAAGTTAATTCAAACCACTATGTGGCATTTCCATGCGCATATTGGTGCACATCTTTAATTTTATAAAAGTTTTACTGCTGTAGGTGCAATTGCGTTATTAAATCAGTCTCAAAAAATCAGTTCATTACTTTTACTAAACAATATTTCTATTAATTATTAAATTACTGAATAAATTACTCTAGTGATACACTAGATCAGTGAAGGCAATGTGTATTCTTTGATGGCAGAATATAGCTTCAAGTAATACTGCAGCAAAACGGACAAGACAGTTTCTTGTAAATATCTAATTTATTAAAATGACAGTCAAGTGAGGATAATACTGGTCAGCTACATTCAATAATACTAGCAACAGTTTAACAATAAAGGCACAAAATGGTGATATGAGGAAGTAATATTATGTAAGTGTGGGAGTAGGTGTGTGTGTGTGTGTGTGTTTTTGCAGGCTAACGGTTAACAAAGAGTTGTATGCTAAGTGAAAGAGGGAGATGTTGTCTGCATGTAAGTGTGAGAATGAGCATCTGGATGTGTACAATGGCACGGCTGTGCGCTGGGTGAAAGTAGGAGGAAGGGAGAGAGAGAAGGAGAGGGAGGAGACAAGAAAGATTGTTTGGAGCATGCGCAAAAGTTGGGGGAAGGGACCGTAGGCGCTCTGTGTGACTGATTTAGACAAAGGATTTTAGCAAAGGATTAGCTTAGTTATCCAATGACCCAATCACCTCAAAGTTTACTGAAGTCTGAATGCTGAGGTGTGTACAATGTTGCGTGGTAAAAGGGTGTTAGAGAGAGAGAGATAAAGAGAGATAGGGCATGCAAAATCTATCTTCCAGAGTAAAACTGAGAAATACAGTAACATATGATCAGACCAAAGCTATGTGATTATTGTGTGCACACTTGAAACAATCTTAGGTTTAAGTAGCACTTTTCACATAAACTAATCAAGCTAAGACTAACATTGCCCAAATGCCAGCCTTACTTGGGACCGCTCTTGCGTGGTGGCTTAAGAAGTTCGTCGATGATCCTCCGTTTCTGTGTATTCTTCTGAAGAGTGCAGAGCACAGCTTCAATTCAGTTGAATGCAGAAATGCTATGTTGCAGAAGTCCTTCCTGGGTGGGATCTTGTTGATCCAGAAGGTCCTTGGTTGAACGTTCGTTGGCTGAAGACATGGAGGGAACCGCTCGCCTCTAATCTTCCTAATTTGCTTTATTATGGTGTAGTAATAACGGTAACCGGTTTCACACACAACAAAAGCAAAACAACATGACTGCAATACTTTTAACCATGGCCAGTGGTCTGTACAACAACACGTCCTTGTTCCTTTGTTTCTTCGTTTCTGTATGCAGGTAGTAGTATCTCTTTAGTACCAATGGTGAAATCAGTCAAAGAGAGTGAAATTTGTTCAGACCGCCCAATTTATAGGTGAGCTTGCATCACAATTCACAGTAGTACGCTACCCAATCGTGGCACAGTGAAAGATTAGATGAGGTGGATATTGTCCAGGGCAGGAAGTGAGGGAGTTATGGGAGGCGTAGTTGCAGAGATGTGCTGTACCTAAATCCCCCCTTTAGTCTCAGGGCTGGGACGAAGTCATAGTCCTTGAGAGCAACACAGTCCATACAATCCACATATCCGTAATCCTTCACAGTCTTTCGGGTCCTGGTAAACAACAGTTGAAGGCACAGGCATTTGGGCAGACATAAGGCTATAGGTATTTGGGCGACTCATAATCCTGTATCTTATCTAACTAGGTCACAGTAACACATAAAACATTCAACACTGCACAATCAATCATATCTGAAGTACACAAAGGAACGTAAAGTTAAAAAAAAAATTAAGAGAGGAAAGGAAAGATATGTCAGTAGTACGGTTAATAAGCCTAATCCTCTGGAAAGTTAATAGTAGGTGGTGGACTGGATAAGAAACGGGTGCTGCTGTGCCTGAAGCCGTCAGGCACGTTGACTGTTGTGTCCAGCTTGGTGTGCAGTATTTGTATGTGTTTGTGTAACATGTAGGCAATACCAGCCATGATGACCCAACCCCTAAGGAGAAGTCCAAAAGCAGTCAGACTCATGGGATGTCCTAAAATCAGGCGACTGCCTGGCTTGATAGTGGGAGAACATAGTTGTGAGCCCACCTGGGTTCAGACTGAACTTCACAGTTTTGGTCCCTTCAGCTATAAGTTGCTGCTTGCTGAAGGGTGTCATCAATTTCAAGATTGTGACCTTGAAATGCATCAATGATTTCAATTTCAGTATCATACTTATCAGTGCTAAGTTGGTGTAGAGTAATGTCACTTATATGAATGGTGGTTTCCTGTGGGACACTGATGAACACTGTTTGATTTGAGATTTTCATCCTCGTGATTGTGTCATGCTGGTTGTAAGACATCAAGATTTCAGTATCTGGGGTGTTAACAATCCATCGATTGCCTGCTCTTTCCACCCTAGTCTCCCTAACCTCGTCCTTGATGGACATTTGACCTGAACACTTCTGCTCGGGGGCTTTAGCCCTTAAACCACACAGGTGATCTGTTGTGTCCCTGATGAAAGGGTTGCTTGGGCAGACCCAGTGAATATCTTTAGTAGGAGTGCACATGTCTAGGATGGGAATAAAGTAGACAGAGGGGCTGTCATCGTGGAATGCAATCATGGGTGGTGTTTGTATGTGAACATGAACATTGTTTTTCCAGAAACCTACATTCAGGTCAGATTTGAGTTGGTAGATGTTGTGTCTCTCAATGATGGGTAGGTTTAGTATGAATCCTGTTTCCAGGTCCTGTGGATTCACAAAAATAGGTATAGCACTGGCGAAACTATAGGCCAGGTGTACTTGTGAAATATATACATTAGTAGTGGTAGTGGATTTTAGTATTGTCTCTACCATATCCAGTGAGACTAAGTAAGGTGGGATTTTACCACCACTCAGATGATTCACCGAACTGCTAATCTCTCTAAGCAGGCCCTGCATCAAATCCCTCACTACCCGTACATAATTGATATCATTTTTCACAATTTCTGCCAATTTGTCTACAGCATGGAAGGTGTTATTTATTAGTGTGGAATGCATATTGACTGTTAATATGATCCCCTGCAGGGTTTTGCCTATGCCCTGCAGCTGTTCCTGTTTTTGCAGGCATGCAAAATCTATCTGCCAGAGTAAAACTGAGAAATACAATAACATATGATCAGATCAGAGCTATGTGATTATTGTGTGAACACTTGAAACAACCTTAGGTTTAAGTAGCACTTTTCACATAAACTAATCAAGCTAAGATTAACGTTGCCTAAATGCCAGCCTTACTTGGGACCTCTCTAGCGTGGCGGCTGAAGGTGTTCGTTGATGATCCTCTGTTTCTGTGTATTCCTCTGAAGAGTGCGGAGCATAGCTTCAATTCAGTTTAATGCAGATCTGCTATGTTGCAGAAGTCCTTCCCGGGCGGGATCTCGCTGATCCAGAAGGTCCTTGGTTGGATGTTCATTGGCTGAAGATGTAGAAGGAACCACTTGCCTCTAATCTTCCTAATTTGCATTATTAGGGTTTAACTGCCCCTCCTAGAACTGCCACCTTATTGTGGTGGAGGAGTTTGTGTGCTTGAATGATCCTAGGAGCTATGTTGTCAGGGGCATTATGCCCCTGTTAGGGTCTCCCAAGACAGACAGGTCCTAGGTGACAGGCCAGACCAAGAGCAGTTCACCAAAACCCCTTATGGACAACATCCAACCAAGGACC
>JAOANJ010000027.1:25236518-25252162 GCA_026413345.1 Ariopsis seemanni
TTTAACTGGGTTCTCTTTATCTACTTTTAGGACTTGTGTGAAAATCTGATGATGTTTTAGGTCATATTTATGCAGAACTATAGAAAATTCTAAAGGGTTCACAAACTTTCAAGCACCACTGTATGTGTATTATGCCACTCTGTCACTCTACCCAATGGAGAATGAGCGTTGAATACGGTTTAAGATATTGCATGGTTGTCAAGCCAACATGTTGTCACATGTCAGAGATGTAAAACTTCTGTGCGAGTGAGCGACTGTGACAATCTGTAAACAAACATGGCTGTCAGGTTTGCTTCGTTAAATACGGAAGATTTTGAGAGAATTTTGAAAGAGAAAGATGTGTTGAACACCGGAAAGGAATGTGTCTAATAATAATAATGGCTTTTTTCATGGTATATCCGATATATTCCATTCAGCTAGCATGATATTGAACTCGTCTTTGATTTGTTCAATATCATGCTAGCTGAAAGGAATATCTCTGATATATCACTCAATGCCAGGCAACATTATTTACTTAGTTAATAGAGAATATATAAATCACCCTCAAAAAGACAGATGAACTGATTTTTTTGTTCTTTCCACTCGAGGAATATCTTGTCATAATCATTAACAAAAACATCATGGAAATTTAACACAGGGTGGACAAATAATTTACTAGCATGTGCACCACAAGAAAAATTTCAGAATGCTGATCAGTCTTATCTTTGGTTGTTTGGTCATCGCTGGGCTAAAAAAGCTGGAGCTAAAGCCTCACTCACAACCTGCCGTACGGGCTGCTACGAGCGGTCTACGGTAAAAACTTTGGCAAAACCGTGCTTGAGACTTGCGCAACACTTGCGCATGTTCAGCGCCGTAGAAGGTCGCAGACTGCCCGTGGAGACTTTTGGTCCTGCACATGCAAATTCTACGGGTCTAGTGACAAATCAAGAACGCACACACTATGTACAGAACCCGTACTCCTTTTGTACGCCTGAACCAAGTCAGCAGCGCGGCTAATAGGGGCTTTTTGCAATGACAGTAAGATGTACGAGTGACGTGCCTCAGAATTACTACACAAATAAACCATACTTGCTATTTGTGCGGCCCACAAGACAGAAGTACATCTCACTTTCTACCCCTATGTGTGGCGTGCACGCAGCGCATGACCTGCATGCAGCGGACACAACCCGCACGCGACACGAGGGGCAAGACTCTGGGTATATATACTGGGGAGGAACCAAGGAACCGATCATGTAGCGTGTAGCATTGTAGAAGGGAAGAATACCACCTCATTTGCTGTTTTTATTTGAGTATATGTTTAATTTATCATGCAAACGTCAAATAATAAAACATGAGTATAAAGGAATAAGGCATTTTATTACACTGTAAAAAAAAATCCCAACTAAATAGCCCAACAGTTTGGGCACTGAAACACACTTTGACTCCAAGCTGCTGTCCTGCTCCTACTCCTGCTGAGTGGTGGGACGGGGTGTCGAGATGTCCTTGTCCTTATCACTGAGCATGGCACAATAGCCTGACAGTGATGATGGGATTGCAATGTCCTCACTTCTGGGCATTGTTAGCTGAAACATACATGAAAATCAGCATATATAATATTAATTACATAAGCATATAGATACTGAAATGAATGTTTAAAGCATGTGTATTTACCTGTGAAAATACCTCTGGCAGGGCGCTGTGCCTTCTGTCGGCTTGAAGGCATACTTCTGCCTGTCCATACAGGGCTTGCTGGTGCTGCTACCATCATCATCAAATTCTTCCTCCTCCCCCTCTGCTGTTTCAGGCTGGGTTATTTCACTTTTGCTCACTTTTTCTTGGGTCCCATTTTCTAAACTTTAAACTGAATTTTTTTTTTTATTTTCCCACAAAATATCCAATGTTCTTCAACTGAAAGACAGATACAGAATGCTGCAGACACGCTGGTTTTATACCCACTCCTGGCTTGCATCACATGCAACTTATGAGTGATTGTAACATGCTAATTACATGCATCACACACACTTCACAAGTGCAGCCCGAGCTCATAGCGCAGGAAACTGGTAAAATGAAAGTCTCACACACTCCCTGAACTCTCACTGATCACATGCATCAGATATACGCTTTCCACGGGCTAACAGCGCAATTTTTCCCATGCCTCGAGGTAGTCAGGTGTGCAACCTGTACTTGACAAGTACTTTGCCCATACTCCTCCCCCAGACTTTCCCCCGGGTTCACCGCGACTCTGTGGCATGGCTGCGAGCCACCAAACCGTGCGACCCATGCGTGTTCAAAACACTTACAGCGGGTTGTGAGTGAGGCTTTACTAGTTCATCCTGGGGGGCCATTTTTCTGATGTATTCATGGATGCTCCTTGTTTCATCCTGGAGTGTGGTTCTGACACTCATGAATCCTCACCCTCCCTGTTTCCATGGTTCATAGAGTCTCAAGGTGCTGGACTTCAGATGGAGCCCTCCATGCATTGAGATTTCATGTCTTGACATCAGGTGCATCTAGCTCATCTTGTGGCCAGCTTACTATTCCAGCTGGGTATCAATATGAATAACTTTTGATGGAATAGAGGAGCTGGTGCATGTGGAAGAAAGGTAAGCCATCAAAATAAAATCATAAGTGGGAGAAAGTGAAGAAAATTAGACAAATGTATCACTTTATGTAAATGAAAACTAAAGTTAATAAACCTAAAATAAAATCGATGCATTTCTTATCTCAAAGCAGTTAAGAGCATTCAGCTAAAACCTTTTGCCAAGCTCATGTCTGAAGGAAAGATCAATGCTGCTATGAAGCATTTGGACCAACAGAGTACTAGTAATCTTAAATTAAAATATAAAGTTTGGGGCAGCACAGTGGTGTAGTGGTTAGCAGTGTCGCCTCACAGCAAGAAGGTTCTTGGTTCGAGCCCAGTGGCCAAAAGGGGCCTTTCTTTGTGGAGTTTGCATGTTCTCTCTGTGTCTGCGTGGGTTTCCTTTGGGTGCTCTGGTTTCCCCCACAGTCCAAAGATATGTAGGTTAGGCTAATTGGTGGCTCTAAATTGACCATAGGCATGAATGATTGGTTGTCTCTGTCAGCCCTGCAATGACCTGGTGACTTGTCCAGGGTGTACCCCAGCCTCTTGCCCATAGTCAGCTGGGATAGGCTCCAGCTTGCTTGCGACCCTGCACAGGATAAGCAGTTACAGATAATGGATGGATGAAAGAAAAAGTTTATTTCATTTAAAAATGTAAACTTTCATACTTTCTAAATTCATTAAAATTCTTAGGATTGGCTCTGTACCCAATCTTTTAAACTAGCAATTATCAAACCCCGATTAAAAAAACCTGACCTTGACCCCTGTCAGCTGTCTAATTATAGGCCAATATCAGACCTCACCTTTATTTCCAAGGTCCTAGAAAAAGCTGTGGCACAGCAGTTATGCTCATATCTACACAGGAATAACATCCATGAAATATCATTCAGAATTTAGACCTCATCATGGCACAGATGGCACTGGTTAAAGTAATAAATGACCTGCTTTTGGCATCTGTTCAAGGCTGTGTCTCCCTGTTTGCATTGCTTGACCTTAGTGCAGCCTTTGACAACACTGATCATTCCATTCTCTTGGATAGGCAAGAAACTGTTGTGGGAGTCAATGGAATGGCCATCTCTTGGCTCAGGTCTTTTATTTAACTGATCGCTATCAGTTTGCTGATGGAAATTATTTTTTCTATGCAAACTGAGGTGAAGTTTGGTGTTCCACAATATTCTGTTTTAGGTCCTCCCCCCAAATACATTTTATCTCTGGGTAATATTTGGAAGCATGGAATTGGCTTCCATTGTTATGCTGATGACACGCAGTTGTATGTTTCCGCAAAGCCAGATGAGAGACACTAGCTTGATTAAAATTGAGGAATGTGTAAATGACAGACACTGGATGCTTATTAACTTTCTTCGACTTAGCTCTCACAAGACAGAAGTACTTGTACTAGGACCACATGCAGCTAGATGTAGGTTTTCTGATTACACAGTACCTCTGGATGGCCTTCATGTGCAGCAGTAAAAGACCTAAGGGTGATCATTGACTCCAGTCTTTTGTCTGAAACTCATATTGATAACATTGCCCAGATAGCTTTCTTTCATCTCAGAAATATTGGTAAGATAAGTGTAATGTCACTACATGATGCAGAAATACGAGTTCATGCTTTTGTTACCTCTAGTTTGGATTATTGTAATGCCTTACATTATAAGGCTACGGCCAAAATCTATCTCCTGTTAATAATATTCCACAATGTGTAGAACTGCCTATTCTTGAGAATGTTTCAAGAGAATTGTAAATGCACTAAGCATGTACAGGCAAAGTCAAATGTCTTGTCATGAAGTCACTTGGAAAGGAAGGTTTTTTTTTTTTTTTTCTCAGGGAGAGGTTGAGTGACTTGTTAATTCTTTAATTTTACCATATATAACTTTTTTTTGTATGGACTCTATAGTGCTTCCAATTCAGAATATTTTAGACAGATGTTATAGCTCAAATGAAGTAAATATTCATAACCTCTTAGAGTAAGCAGATCTTAATATTTTTAAGAAATGTAATTTTGACCCATCCCAGCCATCCATCCATTATCTGTAACCGCTTATCCTGTTCTATAGGGTTGCAGGCAAGCTGGAGCCTATCCTAGCTGACTATGGGTGAGAGGCAGGGTACACCCTGGGAAAATCACCAGGTTATTGCAGGGCTGACACTGTCCTAGCCATTATACGCTATTTTACCAAAAAGGAAGGAAACTTCATATAACCTCAGGAAAATCAGTTGCCATCACCCTCAAATTTAAATAGATTTAAGAATTCTTATGTAAAATGATTCATTTTTTAAGTATAAATTATAAACAGGCGTGTGTGTGTGTGCGTACAAAAATACAATGTGTACACCAGCCACTTTATTAAGAACTTGTTCTTGATTCTAAGATTCCTGTTCTTGGCTGGCAGGAGTGTTACATAATGCAGTCATCTGCTGTTGCATGCTGAGATGTTTTTCTGCTAACGCTGGTTGTTATGAGTGGCTATATCCTTCCTGGCACCTCAAACCAATCTGGCCACTTTCCTCTGACCTCTATCAACAAGGCTACCCACAGAACTGTCAGTCTTTCAATGTTTTTTTGTTTTTCACACCATTCTGTCTAAACTCTAGGTGTGTGGGTGTGTGCATGTGCACACCCCAGGAGATCATCAGGTGGGGGTACAAGGGTTTACAATGGTCACATTTCTAATATCAAGTCACTCCTGAAAATGTTAGTGTCTTAGTTCCTTGGCTAAGGAAGGAACTGGACTGTTGCTCAGTGGTCCAAAGTCCTCTTTTCAGATGAAGGTAAATTTTTGCATTTCATTTGGAAATCAAGGGCCGAGAGTCTGGAGGAAGAGTGGAGAGGCACAGAATCCAAAGTGTTTGAAGTCCATTGTGAAGTTTCCACAGCCTCTTAAAATTTGATGTGCCATGTTATGTGCTGGTGTTGGTCCACTGTTTTATTATGTCCAAAGTCAATGCATTCATCTACCAGGAAATTTTTAGAGCACTTCATGCTTCCATCTGCTGACAAGCTTTATGGAGATGTCAATTTCCTTTTCCAGCAGGACTTAGCACCTGCCCATGGTGCCAAAATTTCTACCAAATGGTTTGCTAACTGTGATATTACTGTGCTTGATTGTCTAGCCAACTCACCTGACCTGAACCCCAGAGAGAAACTATGGGGTATTATCAAGAGCAAGATGAGAAACACTTGACCCAAAAATACAAACGAGCTGAAGGCCATTATCAAAGCAACCTGGGCTTCAATAACTCCTCACCAGTGCCACAGGCTGATTGCCTCCATGCTGCACTAATGCAGTAATTTATGGTAAAGGAGCCCCAACCAAACAGTGTATAAATGAAACTTCTTTTCAGAAGTTGGACATTTCTGTATTGTAAACCCTTTTCTGATAGATCTTTTCAAATATTCTAACTTGATACACTGGATTTCTGAATTTCATGAGCTATAAGCCAAAATCATAAACATTAAAACAAAAAAAGGCTGGACATATTTTTGCTTTGTGTAATGAATTTTTGGTGTGCCTGGCTAAGTTTTGCTATTAGAGCTTAAGTCTGTTTCACCACTGGAATACAGAATATATGAATGTTTTACCTTTTTGAATTAAATTATGAAGAGAATTTTTTTTCACACTATTCTAATTTAAGATGCAATGAACTGCACTACACTGCCTGCCCGCCCCCCAAAAAACCTGCCATTTGGATTTAAATAAGCAAATATATGAGCCTCTGATTGGATAATTACTGCAGTAATTAACGTGTTTCAGCTGGAAACAATTCTTTTTAACCCTAACTGATGCAGTAAGTAGCCTCTCATTTCTCAAACAAACATGTTGGAAGACGTATCCTGTGCTCATGGAAAAGCTGTTACTGTGTTTCAGAAGGGTCAAATTATTGGTCTGCATCAAGCAAAGAAAACAATTAAGGAGATTGCTGAAATGACTGTGTTAAGAACTGTCCAGTGCATTATTAAAACCTGGAAGGATAGTGATAAACCATCAACTTTGTGGAAAAAATGTGGTTGTAAAAAGATCCTGACTGACCATGATCAGAGTGCACTTAAATGCTTGAAGTCGAAATATAAATTTTAAAAAAAAATTTACAGTAGAACTTACAGCTACATTTAATAGTGAAATTAAGAGCATTTCTACACTCACAATGTGATGAGAACTCACAGGTTTGGTACTAAACAGCTGTGTGGCCATATGAAAAACAATTGTTAGTGAGACTAATCAGGAGAAAAGGCTTCAATTTGTCAGGGAGCATCAAGATTGGACTCTGGAGCAATGGAAAAAGGACATGTGGTTTGGTAAGTCCAGATGTACCCTATTCTTGAGTGATGGGTGCGTCAGGGTAACAAGGGAAGCACATGAAGTGATGCATCCATCATGCATAGTGGCCACTGTAGAAGCCTCTTGAAGCAGTGTTATGATTGCTTCAGTTGGTCAGGTTGAGGCTCAGCAAAGTTATGGGGCAATAAAATGAAGTCAGCTGACATTGTGAATATACTGAATGACCAAGTTATCACATTAGTGGATTTTCCCCCTCCCCCTGATGGCACAGGCATAAAATTACGGATCAGATTGTGAAAGACTGGTTCAGGAAGCATGAGGAATCATTTTCACAAATTAATTAACCTTACCCAGTGGTTTGAATCTCCCATCCTCAACATCAAGATCTCGGTGAAAAATTAATACAACTCTGGACTGAAATAAATGTTCTGACATTGCATAAGTTTATTGAAACAATCCCACAGTGAATGCATACTGTAATCAAAGCTAATATTTGGTTGAACCGCCTTTACAGCATGCGACTTTTTTCTTCTTTTTTTTCCTCACTGCTGTTAGTTGGAACTGTCTGCTAGCAGCTGCAATCATGAAACCTCAACTGGATGGTGGATTTTTAAACTATTCTGTGATAACACACAGTAAAGAATAAAAAAAAGTATATATCTTTTATATAACCCTTTTTCAAATCCGATTGTATAATATCCACATAGCTGAGATTTTCACTGTTCTGCAGGTGTTCAAAACATCTGCAAAGATCATTCCAGGATCGCGTGTCGTTTGCCCCATGTCCTGTTTTATTGGGGAGAAAAAAACTGCTCTTCTGGCTTATTTATGAGTGATAACTCATACAAACATAGTCTATATTGAACACTGTGTAATATCACATAGCATAACAAAATTGTTAAAACATACAAGCTGACTGTTGCTGGTTGATTTTCTTTTAATGATCTTTGGCCAACTGATCTTGCTTTTGTAAATCCATTCCAAAGCTCAGTGAATTCCAACAATCTTTTCTTGTGGTAGAAAGAGCAACAGTTTAACAGCTGTTGAAGCTCTTGGAGGAAAAAAATATATATATAAACATTTAGTTGCCTAGATAAGCAGAATATGCCACATGATTTACTGGTGAAAATCCTTTCCACACTACAACATGAATACATCTCTGCCATAGGCCTGTAGCCACCAATGAGAATTTGGGCAGAGTTAACTTTTATGATGGCATTAATGCACATGACAGAATTTAGGCTAAATAAATCTCATTGCCAGGTTTGAGGACTATATGTATGTTGTATCCTCTACTACTCCAACTAATACAATGGCCATTTGAATCTGACTTAATATGAAAATGTGATAAGTACACTTGTGATGTATGCAGAGACACAGAGAGGCCTGGGTTCCAGATTTTAGAAGAAGGCTGAGGATTTACATGCCTCTCAGTGCAGCTATAATCAGAAATGCACTGAGCTGAGGAGATTTCCCTGGGGAATGCAATATTTAGATGTCCCTCCTATCAAATCTCTCTCTCTCCTGTATGTGACTGGCAGACAGACAGTGAACAAATTTGTGCAGGCTCATGACAACTTTGTGGAAGCTGCTGAAACAAACCAGAATTTATGTCACTGTTTCTTCATGGCATGAAGAAATTGCCGACTCTCCCATGAGAGAAAGACAAGCACGAAAGAAGCCCCAATAATAGTACTCAAGCCCCAAGATTTTTTTCTGATGGTTGCAGCCAACAGGCTCTATATTAGGAATGCTGAGCCAGGCAGTAGGTTTAGAAGCAATCACATGGATAGATCTCCCCCTCTCTTTCCTTTTTTTCTAGTCTGAGGGATTAGCTGTGTAGGACCTCTTTAAATACACCGTAACAAATGATGCATTCTGTGGTTAAGCCTGACTGAGCTGTCTATCTAATTAGATAGTCTATGAAGAACAAAAAGACAAAAGCAGTCAGAAAATTACATCTGTGGGGGAATACGCTAGGCTTTGGGGGTTTAGGAGAATGGAGGTGAGAAACCGTGGTGAACCAGAGGATACAAACCTCACTGGCTGATTGGACACAAAGAATAAATCATCTGTGAAATGTGCATTGTTAAAGCAAGTTTTTGAAATGTCTAGGGGACAGGGCACCTTTAGTTATAACAAGCCTATGGGCTTTTTCTCTGTTAAGGCTTTTAACTGCTATTAAGCTGAGACAATGTGACTATTTTCAGGGCAGAACTGTCAAATTTGTATACATAAGTGGAAGTCTTAGGGATTTATTCCTTTATATTTTATATACTTCATAATGCATTGTTAGAATCTTTAGTTTGACCTTCCACACCAATAATTTTTCTGGGCTTACAATTTAATGTGACAAATACCTTGATAAGGACAACCAATATAGGATATCTAATTTAAACACTATTAATAAGTATCTTCATTTGATCGATCTTCACTGTTCTGATCTCAGTCTTGTCCTTATTCAGATCAACATCATGTAAAATGTACTCAACATTAAATCATGATAATGCTTTCATAATCTGACTGTTTTCATCTTCTGAGGAAAACAGCCTTGACCACCTCTAAATCCTTTCTCACAATGCATTATGGCTGTCTCTCCCAGTATTGTGCTCTTGAATGCTTTTTTGCTTTGTTTTGTTTCCTTGTTATGTAAAATATATAAATACTAGTCTAGATAATGGCAGCACAGTGGTGTAGTGGTTAGCAAGAAGGTCCTGGGTTCAAACCCAGTGCCTGACAGGGGCCTTTCTGTGTGGAGTTTGCATGTTCTCCCCGTGTCTGTGTAGGTTTCCCCCACAGTCCAAAGACATGCAGGTTAGGCTAATTGGTGGCTTTAAATTAACCGTAGGTGTGAATGTGAAGGGTTGTTTGCCTCTGTGTCAGCCCTGTGATGACCTGGTGACTTGTCCAGGGTGTATCCCGCCTCTCACCCATAGTCAGCTGGGATTGGCTCCAGTTTGCCCGCGACCCTGCACAGGATAAGCGGTTATGGATAATGGATGGATGGATAGTCTAGGTAAGACTGATGTAAACATCCCTGAACATCCTCCAATCACCAGGGCTAAAATCAATGCATTTTCCCCTGAGCTCTAGGCCCTCAAAAGATTTAGGCTATGTTCATATCACCAGGCTGAAGTGACTCAAATCTGATTTTTTTTTTTTTTTGCCTTAATGTGACACAGATTTTATTTTTTTCAGGGCTGTGTGGACACAGAAATCCGATCTTTCAATCAGATTTGAGTCACTTTCATATGTGGTCCTAAATCGGATATGTATCCAATTGATGGCCATGTGCCATGAATGAGAATGGTCAGACCAGAGTTCATTTGGCGTTTTGCCTATATGTATGCACTGAGTACTGTCTTCATCTACCAGCACTAGCAGCGCAGCAACCGACAATGGAGGAGAGGCAAAAACAGCAAAAGAGACAGGTTGAGGACTAGTAGAGGACTAGAGTAAGGTCATCTTCTCTGATGAGTCCAATTTCCAGCTTTTCCCATCACCTGGTCATCTAATGGTTGGACGGAGACCTGGAGAGACCTACAAGCCACAGTGTCTCACACCCATTGTGAAATTTGGTTGAGGATCTGTGATATGAGGATGCTTCAGCAAGGCTGGAATGGGGCAGATTTTTGTTTGGGAAGGACACATGAATCAAGCTATGTACAAGGTTATCCTGGAAGAAAACTTGCTTCCTTCTGCTCTGACAGTGTTCCCCAACTCTGAGGATTGGGTTTTCCAGCAAGACAATGCTCCGTGCCACACAGTCAGGTCAATCAAGGTGTGGATGGAGGACCACAAGATCAAAACCCTGTCATGGGCAGCCCAATCTCCAGACCTGAACCCCATTGAAAACATCGGTAATGTGATCAAGTGGAAGCTGGACAGTCACAGGCCATCAAACAAAGCTGAGCTTATTGAATTTTTGCACCACGAATGGCATGTCACCCAAGAGCAACATGAAAGACTGGGGGAGAGCATACCAAGACACATGAAATCTGTAATTAAATGTCAGGGTTATTCCAACAAATATTGAATAGAATGCATTTATTGTCACTGCACAAATGTACAATTAAATTTAGTTCATCATAGGAGAGCAAAGTCACTGCGTACATGTGCGCCACCACTCTTGGGCACTTCAGCCCAAGGCCATCCCATGTTAACCTAACTGCATGTCTTTGAACTGTGGGGGAAACTGCAGCACCCAGAAGAAATCCACACAGACACAGGGAGAACATGCAAACTCCACACAGAAAGGCCCCGTTGGCCACTGGACTTGAACACAGAACCTTCTTGCTGTGAGGCAACAGTGCTAACCACTTACACCACCGTGCCACCCTGATTTCTGAACTCATCATAAGTTCAAACATTAGTATTGTGGTGTTCAAAATTGAATATGATCTTGATTTATTTGCATTACTCTGAAAACACTTCATGTCAGCCTTGCGATAACCTGGCGACTTGTTCAGGATGTACCACACCTCTTACCCATAGTCAGCTGGGATAGACTCCAGCTTGCCTGCGACCCTGTAGAACAGGATAAGTGGCTACAGATAATGGATGGATGTTTTACACTCATCATGGCAAACATTCAGCTTGTTCAGTGTGTCAAGTGCAGGATGTTTAGTCACTCTTTCTCTGTCTTTAGTAATAGCTTTACTTGTGGTAAGTTTATATTAGTTAGCTCTCTGATGGAAAAGACTGCAGTTTTAGAGGTGTGCATACAGACTCTAGAAAATGTTAGTGATGGTGACAGCACAGTAATTTCAGCAGGGGAAAATCTGGATATTTTTGCCAGAGTTAGCAATCTCCCAATTATGGCATTCGAGTTCTCACAATGTGGTGAATTGATGAAAACTCGGCAGTATAATCGCAGAGCCAAAGTTAACGTTAAGGTTTACTCAAGGAGGCACCACTCCTCTCCACTTCACATGTCTAACAGCTTTACTGTCCTTAGTGAAGCACCTGAAAAACCTGAAAGAGCTTTGGTTATAGAAGACTCAATTTTCTGGCATGTGAAATAAGCTAGGGCCTTAGGGGCACCAGCAGCTTTAGTTAGGTGTATACCAGGAGCCAGAGCCAATCTTAGAGTCTTAGACAAGCACAGGTTTTCAAAGATTCATGTAGGAGCTAACGATATATGGCTTCATCAGAGGTTACTAAGAGTAACATTGTAGTGATGTATTACAATGCTGTGTTACCAATGTGATGTGGCAGTGTAGCTTAGAGCAGGTTATGTTCGCTGAACTGCTTGGTGCTCAGGTGGTGCTCCGAAAACAGTGTGGGCTTTATAGACAATTGAAGAAGTTTTGGGAAATGGAGATCAGCACAGCATCCATGTGCTTCAAATACCTGGTTAGTACTGGGACAGGAGACTGCCTAGGAAGACCAGATCCTGGCGTGGAAGGGACTTTGACTTTTTGAAGAAGTTTTGAGGGCAAGGCTGGCCTGTGAGGGGGGATGGTATCCATCCTATTCAAGAAGGGGCTGCTCTCATTTCTTGCAGTGTAGCCCAAAGTCTTAAAACAGGCCTATTAATCAGTGACAATCCAAAGGCAAGGCCAGGGATCAGACAAATGGGCTAAACTGACCATCTGTTAGCTGCACTGAGTAGTCACTCAGATTCCACTATATTGAATCTGTGTTTATTCCCCTATTTATCCACACTGCAATGGCTCCCAAACAAATTCTGTATTCATTATAAAATACTGCTATTGACCTATAAAACACTGAATGGTCTCAAGCCACAGTACCTGAGCAAATGCCTGATCTTTTATGACCCACCACACCTACTTAGATCAAAAAGGTGCAGACTATTTGTTGGTACCTCCAATAATGAAGACTACAGCAGGGAGCCTTCTTTTACAACGCAACACAGTTATGGAACAGCCTTCCATTTAGTGTTTGGGACTCAGACACAGTCTCAGTGTTTAAGTCTAGGCTGACATATTTGTTTAGTCAAGCTTTTTGTTAGTATCTCTTTTTTAGATGAAGGAGCAAATTTCAACCATTCACAGACATAGTGTATTTTGGTAAACTGAGATGTTTATGCCCCAGGGCACCCTCATGTCTGTGTTACCTTCTGGCTCTCCATTTTAGTCATGCTGCCATAGCTAGTCTTGCCAGACTGCCTGCTGACACTTCCACAATGCATACTGTTTTCAACCATAATATGACAATGAGCATACTTAACAATCTCTCTCTCTCTCTCTCTCTCTCTCTCTCAAGTTGCACATGGTACTCCTGAGATAGCAGTGACCCTTTCTGACCTCCGGTCCAGTGTAATCCACCCTCATGCCCTACTTCTAGTTGGAGTTCTCATCACATCACTCCCACTGAGGATGGCCCCATATTGACACCCTCAAGATGCACTTAGAAACTGTGAAGATAGCTTTGGACTGCAGCTGATACAAACAGATTTGCTATGATTGCTTAAGACTACAACTGCCATTGTAATTTTTGGATTACAATTGCCACAAACAGTCTGGCACTCAAGTATCCATCAGTGAACAGTTGATGGCGTCATTAAAATAGATTTCATGTTAAAACTATAATGAATATCTTGGACTTTGTGACTATATAGCTCACAGTTATAGAAGCAAGTTATTTATAATGACACTATTTGGTGTCACCCAGATGAAGATGGGTTCCATTTGAGTCTGGTTCCTCTCAAGGTTTCTGCCTCATGTTATCTGAGGGAGTTTTTCCTTGTCACCATCACCTTTGGCTTGCTCATTAGGGATACATTTCTAAATTAATTCATGTAAAATTTATATCAGGAATGTATATATTTTTGTAAAGCTGCTTTGTGACAGTGTCCATTGCTAAACGTGCTATACAAATAAAATTTATTTACTGATAATGGACTTATACAACATCACTTCCATAGCACTGGATTCATCATTTCTTACAGCTGAATTATGTAGGACACAGCTCAACATGGCCAAGTCAAAGGCATACAAAGGCACTGCTGGTAGCCAGCGTACTATTCATGCTCATATATTCACACCTATGGACAATCTAGAGTAGCCAGTTAACCTAACTGCATGTCTTTGGACTGTAGGGGAAACCAGAGGACCCAGAGGGGACCCACACAGACATAGGAAGAACATAGAAAGTCCCTGTCGGCCACTGGGCTTGAACCCAGAACCTTCTTGCTGTGAGGCAACAGTGTTAACCACTACACCTAATTGAACAAACTGAGCGAATTTATTTTGTTGTGTGTAGAATTTTGCTTCGTAATTGGGGTCAGAATGCAGAGTCAGTCATGTTATGACACCTCTGAAACTGAGTGTCAAGACTTGCTCAAGGTAACAGGTTTGAACTCTTAACCTGCCAATCAGTATCACAGTGCCTTTTTCCCATATCTTCCTGTTTATTATTATTATTATTATTATTATTATTATTATATTTACATCAGCAAGGTTGTTGTCTACTCCTTTTGTCTCATGAAGTAGGAAATATTGCTTACTCGGCTAACCCAGGATTTCCTGGTCTTATGATGAGGGCTTACTTTTTAATCACACTCCACCTCCATTGTAAATTATGCTGTACTCCTGACATGCTCTGGGGCAGATTATGTTCAGGTTTAGGGATGGCAAACATCTGTTTAGTCATACCAAATTTAGCAACTGAAAAACTGCCCCGACCTACTTTAGTCCACTCTGGAAACAGCATCACTATCCCTATATCTTTCCTTCCTATAATTCCTTAATCTGATGCATTTAGAAGCACAAAGGAGAGAAGGACACACCATAGTTAAAGCTTTCCCAGATAATTTGGGAAGCATGCCATAGGTCACAGTGGCAAGGAAAAACTCTCTTCCTCAGGTCTTCTCAGAAATCTTGAGAAGAACCAGACACAAAAGCGAACCTATCCTCTTCTGGGTGATCCCAGATAGTACGGTTATAAATATGACAGTATACTGAGTTAAAAGAGTAAAGAGAAACAATATTAAGTAAGGAAGTAAAGTATATTCAGTATGAGCAGATTGAAGACTGAGGCAAGTGTGAAATTTTGGCATGAAGCTTCTGAAATCAAACTGAAATAACCATGGCATAGCAGAGACTGTGAAGACCCACAGTCCTGATTGAGTTAATCATGTAAGATGGGTTCCACTTGAGTCTGGTTCCTCTCAAGATTTCTGCCTCATGTCATCTCAGGGAGATTTTCCTTGTCACCATGGAGTTAATCATGAAAATGGACAGCTGATCTATGGCCTCAAAGACAGCCATTCTATTCATTATGCAAACTGATATAATAGGAAACTAACCTCCATGCCTTCTGTAGCTGAAACCAGTGCATGGTCAGAGATGTGTATTCCAGATGACCTGGCTCTGTACATGACTTCAGAACCTTTCATCTTCTTGAAGCTGTTGGCAGATTTTGATAAACACATGCTATAACACTGAGACTAGGACCTGAAAATGTATGAATGTGGCTCAGAGCAGATCTAGAGTGAAGATAGAGATTACGTTTGGGATCGTCTAGACATGATTCAATTGCCTTCAAGGCCTGGGAGTGTCCCCAGATCAGATTTCCCATGCAGTACTATGAGATGCCAATTTTCACATGAAAAATAGTTACAATAAAAGAATTTCCTGTTTGAGCACATTGTGCAATACAGCATAACTAGGTCTACCTTCTTGTTATATTTCAGCTTTACTCAATTTCTTAATTTGGAGCACCTTAGCTTGCAGTACAACTACAAGCTTCTTTTGTCTCTATTTCTCATCTCATCTCATTATCTGTAGCCACTTTATCCTGTTCTACAGGGTCACAGGCAAGCTGGAGCCTATCCCAGC
>JAOANJ010000027.1:25266700-25276943 GCA_026413345.1 Ariopsis seemanni
GGGGGAAACCGGAGCACCCGGAGGAAACCCACACGGACACTGGGAGAACATGCAAACTCCACACAGAAAGGCCCTCGCCAGCCACTGGGCTCGAACCCAGAACCATCTTGCTGTGAGGCGACAGCGCTAACCACTACACCACCGTGCCGCCCCTTGTTTCTAGTGAAATGTGATTTAAAATTATTTCCGAAGAACTATTCTGAAATACTGTTATTTGAAGGGTAATGCAGTGAAACAAAAACAGAGATAAATTTAGCTGTGTAACTAATAAACATTCAGCAGCAAAAGTCTACAATGTCCAAGGAACAGAGTACATGCCAGACGCTCACACTTTATCTTATATAGATCCATGGTTCTCAATGTGGCGTCTCTGCAGCAGAGCCACAAGGGTTTTTTTCTAATTCTATTAAAAATAGGCTCGACAGCTTGAAAGTTCAGACACAAAAACAGAAAGAAAAAAAAACCCAAAACTATCTCACGATCTAATTCAGTACTGTTTACAGTTAAACGGTTCTTTGAACGTAACCCTTTTGAGAACCGCTAATTTAGATCAGGGTACTTCAACAACACAAACTACAACTACGCAGAACTCAATGTGCTCTCAAAAAGCATGACATAATTACATAATTCACCGTGAAGCTGATCTAGCATCCATGAGTGCAAGTGAGAGAGTGAAAAATAGCCTCCTACTGCACCTGCACTTCTTTGGGTGCTCATCCCTCTTGTTGTTGAACTCCAGAGAGATTTTGGCATCCAGGCCAATTCCGAAGTAGTTATTCATCACGCACTTCTCCGTGCATTGCCTGTGTGTGGAGAGAGAGCGAGAGAAAGGAAGCGACAGGATGGACAAATGAATAAACAAACAAATAAATACAGTGTCTTGCAAAAGTATTCATCCCCCTTGGTGTTCGTCCTGGTTTGTCACATTACAAGCTGGAATTCAAATGGAGTTTTGGAGGGTTAGCACCATTTGATTTACACAACATGCCGACCACTTTCAAGGTGCACGTTGTTGTTAACCTCCCCAAAATCCATTTTAATTCCAGCTTGTAATGCGACAAAACAGGACAAACACCAAGGGGGATGAATACTTTTGCAAGACACTGTATTTGCTGTTAACTTTGCGCATATGTATGCAAGATGACTGCCACATGTATCCTGTGGTCATTTGACACCTTACTTGTGCACATCCTCAGAGCTTAACACAATGCATCCCTGTGGTGCAATATCAATGTAAATAGTGGAGGCAGTATAGCACTCTGTGACACTCAGTCCACAACTGATAAAACAAACTAACATTGTCTCTCAAATCACATACTTATACTATTCTACATCATTAACGATAATGGCTTTATAATCATTAACAGTAACTGTTTTCCTATTACAGTTAGTGTTTGAATTTAAAAAACCTCTTATAGCTACTGTGAAAGGTCTTAGGTTTTAGCACCACCCTTTTGGACTTTCTTGATTTTTAAATGGAACCTCAAGGTTTTTGATTTGAGATGCAGCCCAATGACAACAATCACACCCACTGCATATATAAAGAGAAACAGAGCTCCTCAGTGTGTTTGCCATTGCTGTGCATGAAATTGCTAAATGTTCCAGTTTGACTTGGAAACCAAATGGACAGAGATGCTTTGGCTGTGATGTGCCATCTAGTGGACACCACATTTAATCGTCTAGATGTACAAAAGAGATGCAAGTGACAAAGAGCACGATTCTCCCATGTCCGCAGGTCAAAAGAAGTACACAAGTCAAAAATGCACACAGCTACATGGCTTTCAGTCTACTAGTGATGTTCTCCCCTGTGACTTACATGCCATGAATGCAGTTTACAAGCTTCGGGCAGAGGAAACCCAAAATCTGGGCATGCTTATGTAAATAATATTTACACATATTTTGCCCTTGACTTACATGCTTTTCATCCACACACTTCAGATGGCTGTAATAAATCAAGGGCCACAACATGGTGAAACGCCATATTGCCTTTTAAGTCAGTGGTAGGTCTACTTTTAACATTATTATATATGTACAAATAAAGTTTAAAAATTCCTAAATTTGTGTATTTTTAAAACTAAAATAATATTTCTTGCAACCTTTATATTACAATGTTAAACAGAAAAAGAGGGTTTACACCACATGGTGGTGTGAACAAGCCTAGTAAATAATTAGTTCAAGAATAAAACTGAAATATACATTACATTATAGGCATTTAGGAGACACTCTTGTCCACAGTGATGTACAACATACCCAGAGCAGTTGGGGGTTAGGTGCCTTGCTTAAGGGCACTTCACCCATTCCTGCTGGTCTAAAGAATTGAACTGGCAACCTTTTGGTCCCAAAGATGTTTCTTTAACCTTTAGGCCATGGCTTTCCCTAAAATATCAATTAAAATATCAATTAAGATGAGTATAAATAGGACCACGCCTCTTGCTTGTGCTCCTGAGAGAGTCAGAAAGATGGAGAAGAGCTCGCCAAGTGCAAAGAAGATGGTCACAAAGATTTTGACCACGTCCAGATATACTGGGGTTCACTGATGTGCAGTGCATCCAACTGGAAGCAGGCAAAAAAAGGACAGCCTAAGTGGACAATGCAGCTCATATAGCAGCTGCATGCATGCATGTACATGTGGTGAAAGGGAAGCATATTTGCAGCTTAAAATAACTATGACAATATGAGGACTTGGAAGAAAGAAGATTACTAGTTTAGAAGGTTATCTTATAACCAAGGAGATGGTATCATATGAAAGTCATCAGATCATGATCCTGGATGAGTACCGTAGGCAGTAGAGATGGCTATAGCCAAACACAATCCATATTCAAGTTTAATGTGCTGAAAGAAGAGTAATTCACAAGAAAAGTATAATACAAAATGATGGTCTTAGCATAGGTTCTGTTTTCAATGTGTTAACGTTACATCATATTAAAGAGCCAATAGGATGTTAGAAAACTAAGTAATCTAATACACCTGTAATACTAGTGTTAGATTATTTTAACACAGACCCATTTCCAACTGCAATTCTTTGAAGAGCCTTCAAACGTCTATTATTGAATAGGTTAAAACCAAGCAATATTAACCTATTTAACCATAAATCAACTCTATTCGTCAGATACCTTGTCAAAAATACACTTTGTCAATGAAATGTTAAATCTTTGTTGACCAACCTGAAAATGCATTGTTCATGAGATGGCAAAACATCTGGCCCTTTCTATTCCTCTATGCTGCCACCTCAGCTGAGAAAGAAAAAGAAGCTGTAGGAAAATAGCTGTGACTGGTATCACTTGTTCCAAACATGAGCTGAGACTAATGAAGTTAGTGGGTGGACCAGAATGCCCATTTATTTCAAGGTGAGGAACGTGGAAACTGGTGGTACTTATGCTTTATGTAAACTGGGCAGTAGCAGTTCAGAGTAATTGGATTTCTCTGAAGGCCTAAGCCCACACCAAGTCTCATGCTGGGCTGTGACATTAAATGCCCTTATCAGTGGCAGAAGAGTAAGAAAGAGCACAGAGAAAAATCACCAGTTGTATGGAGTCATTCAACACTCTGCCTTCACCATTTTAACTTAACTGTAGAAATCGAATTAAGCCTGAAGGATGTGCTTGTTTAATCTGGAATGCCTCTCTTCCACTAAGAGAATGTTTCAATGGAGAGAAAATGTGAAGTGTATGCAAGTTTGTGTGGAGTAATCACAACATCCAAGAATTATAAGACTGATACATCATTATAGACTCTCAGGTTGCATGTGCTAATAGCCTGACATAAAAGGAAAATAAAGGAAGTGTCCACTGTTGAAGTGAAATGCTAATGTCAGTTGAGGTATAGATTAAAGTTTATTAAGGATTCTACTGAAATATTTTCTATTGTTAATGTGAGCTGAATAATGAGGCAGTGTGAACTTGTCATTATTGTGATGCATATTTTGACTCTAAACAGTTTTAAACCTTCCATTGTAATGTTTTGATATTTGTCCTATAAATGACTGTTGATCCCTTTGACCCAACCTGATGATGTACTCCACTGCAGTATCTTCTTTAATAGATTGAACATTAGTGCATGAAAATAGTGTGTATGACAAGGCTCTCCTATCTCCCATTAAATTTAGTAGACAACTAGCACTATTTATTTTATCATTTTATTCTCCTTTTAGAAGCTTCAAGGCAATGACATAAAGGTTAAATAGTTACCCAGAGGAAAGACTGAGTTCAATCATTTCTGTTCGAAGGTTTGAAAACAAAAAAAACAAAAGAGGAACAACAGGGGGGAAAAATATCCATTCCAGTGGCTAACTCAGAAGGTGTGCCAGTTTCCTTTCATCGGGTTAAGTCAGCAGAGAGAGCACTGCTGAGGAGATCATTTGCACATGAAGATTAGCTGAGTAAAATGGGGTTTAACGCATAAACAGACTGGATTTATCATCTACAGTCATAGATGCCCCTGGACAAAGGGAAGGGGAGGCTCATGCTGCATACATCAATGTTCCAAAGATTTTCAGTAGTTCTACTGACCAACTTAATTGTATTTTGTAAATATAAACAAAGTTAGAATTTGATGCCTGCGAGACACTCAAAAAAGTTGGGACAGAGGCAAAATAAGACTGAAAAGTTAAAAGGATATTCAAGTAACACCATTTTGGAATATTCCACAATAAGCAGGTAAACTGGGAACAGATGAGGGTATCATAATTGGGTACAAAAGGAGCATGTACTAAAGGATCAGTCTTTGCAAGCAAGGATGGGTCATGGCTCACCACTTTGTGCCAAAATTTATGAAAGAATTGTCAGTCAATTCAAAAAGAACATTTCTCAACAGAAGACTGCAGAAAATGTAGGTCTTTCAAAATCTACAATACATAATATTGTGAAAACATTCAGGGAATTTGGAGACATTGCAGTGTGTAAAGGGCAAGGTCGGAATATGCATAACCTTTGAGCCCTCTCAGTGTCACTGCCTGAGAAACCGTCATGCCAATGTGACAAATACAGCCACATGGGCTCAGGTGTACTTCAGAAAACTATTGTCACTTAACACAGTCTGCCACTGCATCCAGAAACACAATCTGAAACTGTATTACACAAGGAGGAAGCCATACATCAATTCTATGAAGAAATTTCACTGATTTTTCTGGGCCTGAACTCATCTCAGATGGACCAAAAGACAGTAGAAATGTGTGCTGTGGTCAGATCAGTCCACATTTCAGCTTGCTATCATCAAAACCAGCCCATTGAGTTCTCCGTGCCAAAGGTGAATGTGACCATCCAGTTTATTATCAGAAAAAGATGCAAAAGCCAGCATCTGTGATGGTATGGGAGTGCATCAGTGCCCACAGCATGGGTAAGTTGCATACCGTATGTGTGAAGGTACCATTGATGCAGAGGCATATATTGGGATTTTAGAGAGACATATGTTACCATCAAGGTGACATCTCTTCCCAGGAAGTCCATGCTTATTTCAGCAGGACAATGCCAGGCCTCATTGTGCATGGGCTACAACAATGTGGCTTTGTAGACACAGAGTGTGTGTGCTTGACTGGCCTCCTGCCAGTCCATATCTGTCTCCTATTGAAGATGTATAGTGCATCATGAAGAGGAGAATCAGACGACTGTGACCACAGACTGCTGAGGAGCTGAAGTGTTGTATCAAGCAAAAATGGGCAAAAACTCCAATTGCAAAACTGCAACAATTAGTATCCTCAGTCCCCATACAATTAAAAAGTGCTATTAAAAGGAAAAGTGATGTAACACACTGGTAATAATGCCTCTCTTCCAACTTTTTTTTGAGTGTGTTGCAGGCATCAAGTTCTATCTTCATTTATATTTACAAAATAAAATTAAGCTGGTTAGTAAAACTGTTAAATCTTTGTACTTTTGTCAGTTAAATAAAGGTTCAGGTGAATTACAAAATCACAGATTTTTGTTTTTATTGCATTTTGGAAAATATCCCAACTTTTCTAGAAATGGGGTTTGTACTATTGCATGTCTATGCATGGTTCTGTCACTTCCCATTTGCATTATGAGAAGACTTGTTTCACAGAGTTCCACATTGTCTCTTAGATCTTGCATCTTGTTTTGCTTGTACACCATCGGACAGATTTATATTACAATGAGTTTAAGGTAAAAAAAAAAAAAAAACAGTTTAAATCACACAGAATATGTATGAGTGCACTAGGTTGAGAAAAGAGGTGCAGAGGGCCACAAACATTAATTTACTGTTGCATTTATCTTACATGAGGAACTACAATTTCACTGCAACAGATGCAGAGGAGTATAGAGTGATGACAGGGACACATGGGGTGTCAAATTCAGAATTGAGGCCATCATGCAGAACACAAATTTCAAATGTACTAAAATGGATGCAGTGAACAATAACAAAAGATTGAGCTGATGAAAAATGCTTTTTTTGTACAGAAAGCTTCTATATAATAGCAGCACACTATATTTATATACAGAAAGGG
The DNA here is from genome assembly GCA_026413345.1 of Ariopsis seemanni. NCBI lineage: Eukaryota > Metazoa > Chordata > Actinopteri > Siluriformes > Ariidae > Ariopsis > Ariopsis seemanni. The sequence continues at coordinate 25,273,155 of JAOANJ010000027.1, forward strand.
TTAAAAGAACATCACAGATATGCTACCACAATGACAGAATGGTGCTTTGTCCCCCAGCTTTCCACTTACTGGGAAGAGCCAGCTGCAATGATAAATGTATTTGTATTCCAAAAAGAAAACTGTGTGCTTTTCCTTTAATCAGTGCAGGATAAGTGTAAAATCATCTGCCTTGAAATTGAAAGGTTGAAAAGTGAAAGGGAGAAATACAATGTGGTCTGTTATCTATTGCCAAAGTACATAATGAGCACATCTTAATGTGTCTTTTCATATATTTGTAGGTGTATTTGGAGAATAGACTCGTCATGTATGGCCTCTTTTTTTTTTTTTTTCATGTGCATACACTTTTTGCAGCTGTATGTATCACTTTTTTTTCCTGCGGTGACGAGTTTTAGCAAACTTGGCTGAAATGCTCAGATGAGAGTTAATGGACTCAAGTGAGATTTGTGTGGGTGCTGTGTGCCATCTGCCAGCAGGGAACTCCTCCCATTGCCTATTGTACACTGCAATCATGCTATAATGAACTCTTACTCCCTACTTGCGCATATAATGAACTAAGTTCGTGTCCCCTGCCTTTAATGACAATGAATTGGAGTCTTTAATTAAAAAAAAAAAAAATCACTGTTTTATGTCCACGCATGTGCTCAGAGCACACGGCAGATTAAAATGCACATGCAGTGTCATTAGGACTAATTACAGTACTATGCACATATTCTGGATAAGAGCACAAACACAGCACACACTTTTAAGGACTCTCTAAACGCACAGACTGTGCAAAGTAATTGTACCTTGTGCCTTACATTACCAAGCCTTGTATTTGTGTATTGCCTTTTAGCTTTGCTTCCACCATTTTGTTTGTGCCTTGCTCGAGCATTGCCCATTTCACGACCCTGCCTTTATCTTGTGTTTTTGAACTGTTTGCCTGCCTATTTGTAAATAAACACTCTTCCTGCAATTACATCTGTCATTCGCCTGCTTATGTGACACACTGAGCCATGTACTTTCTTCCCACCAGAGACAAACAATAAGTAATCAAGTCTGTAGTCGAGTTAACAATATATGTTAATGCCATAAAGGTTTAACTAGCCTAGCTTAGGTGTTGATCATGAACAATTATCAAGAACAGTGAACAAAGGATTGATAAAAGAATGAAATGACTGCTGATACCGCTGAACTTAACACCTATTTAAAGCATACCGGCGACATTTTTGTACCACCCCACCCAGCCCTGCGATGTGACATAAATGACATCATTGGTGATTTACAACACATGAATGAACTGAATGGTGAATATTTAGAAAACATAGCGAGTCAGTGGGTGGACATTGGCAATGATACACAGTGGACCCCCGTCATTTCCATAACAGACAAAGAAATCATTGTCTCTGTTCGTGATCCTTTAACTCAGTCAATGAATTGTGACAGTGACTTGGAAGGAGAAATTTGTGATAAGGAAAATGTGCCCAAAATTTTACATACAACTTGAGTGTTTGGTGTGACAAGTGGGTCCATTTCAGTATTACGAACTTCTCGGTATAATGAACTATTTGAACATCCCCCAAGGAATTTGTTATAGTGGGGTTGCAATGTATTATAATATTCTTATTGTTTTTATTTCAATCATCAGTCTGGCAAATCTGCACTACATTTTCTGCTTACACGCCAGCTGTGATCCGCACCTTAAAAACGATTTGCTAGCATGAAAATTAATGCACCACATCCAAATGATGAGGCCTGGGTTTGGGCCACTGTGCATAACTAAGCTGGCCTAGATTTTAAGGATGGTCAGTGCCAGATGCAGGCTGAACAAAATTTGCTGTCAGGGTCAATTTTCTGAACATAACAAGCATAGTGGAAGAAAAGTAACACAATCTTGTTCTTTTTACATGGAGGAAGGGGGTTAAGGGGAAAGATCACTGCAAATATTTCTATCCTTATGAGAGTAGTCCCTTTCACCCAACCACAATGCCTCACTAAATGGTTTAACTCTTAGAACCTGACTGACGCAAATTGTGTCCAAATTCACATCCCTTCTTCTCGGTTGAATTGCTCATGAAGTATTTGTTAACTCTTAAAGATGACAATGAAGGGTAACAAATATGTGAAACTTTACTGAAGCACTTCTCATACTTATAGCACCAGCATTCACCTCCATATGACTGACTCCGCCTTCGCGCTACACATGCACAGTAACACTTAACAAACTCCTGCTTTTCTTTTAAAGAAAAGAAAACATAGTTCCTTAATTGAATGAACTGTTGAATAAACAAAACTTTAAATTGAAGTGTTGCTTTAATATTACAAAAGTCCCTTTGATTTGTTGTTCTGTCCACTTATTCTTTAAAGCATATACACAGAGCCATGGTCCATGGTAAGTGGCTAAGTCTAGTGTCAATTAGTGTGTGTGTGTTGGTTGCAGGGATGGAGCATAAAAGGAGGGGGAAAGCAGAGAAGAGCTGACTCCCAACCAGAATGCATGTGTGTGCGTGTTTGGGAGTGAGTGAGGCTGAAAAGCTATATCTATAGAAATAAAGTTTGCACGAACTTCAGTTCCTGCCTGCCATGCTTCTGTACTGCACCCACATCAGGGATTTGCTACAGTGGTGCCGAAACCCGGGACAAGTACGGAAGGGAACCACCCCATGGAGTCCCCCCCAATGATGGAGCTCATCCATGCCCTTGCTGCTGCCCAGCAGAACCAGCATCAAGCGCTGACTGCCCTCTGGAAGGACCAAGAACAATGCTATGAAGCCTTGATGCTGGCCCAGCAGGAAGATCACCAGGCGTTCCGGCATCTGCTGGTGTTGGCAGGGGCATCCACCATTACCACCATGGACTCACCTCACGTCACCCTCATGAAGATGGGCCCACATGACGAGCCCGAAGCCTTCATCACCCTCTTCAAGCAAGTGGCCCAAGCGTGGGGGTGGCCAATTGAGGAGCGCACGGCTTGCCTCCTCCCGCTCCTGACAGGCGAGACGCAGCTCGTGGCGCAGCAGCTCCCTGCCGACAGCCAGCTCAACTACTCCAACCTCAAGAGGGCCATTTTGCAGCGGGTCGGCCGATCCCCGGAACAACATCGCCAGCGGTTCCAGAAGCTGACACTAGAGGAGGTCAGCCGACCATTCGCATTTGGCCAACAACTCCGGGACGCCTGCTGGTGGTGACTGAGGGCGGAAGACGGCGACGCCGACAGGATCATTGACCTGGTGGCACTGGAACAGTTCATCTCTCAGCTTCCGGAAGGAACAGTGGAATGTGTCCAGTGTCACCGCCCGGTGTCGCTCCAGTGAGCCATCCAGTTGGCAGAGGACCATCTGGCGGCGGTTCCGACGATAGGCAGATGAGGCGAAGGCTCCCTTCCTTGTTTCTCTTCTCTCCCCCTCCCTCTCTCTCCTCCCTCTCTCACCCCATTTCCCGACCACGGAGGCGGGGGCCGACTCCTCCCCAGCCGGCCCGTTGCACCCATGGTGTCCTCCCGTCTCCCTCTTCCATGTCTGTGTCCTTCCCCCCTGAGGTGAGTGATGCCCATAACATAGAGGGAAAGCCTGGGCCGGTATGCTGGCGTGGCGGGGAGCCAGAGCATCTCCAGAATCGGGGCTCCACAAGGGAGGTGGAGGCCGTGATCTGGATCCTCAACGTGCCAGAGACCCCCCCCCCCCCATCGGAGAACGTATTGCATACCGGTAAGTGTTCAAGGGGATACATATCACGTTTTGGTGGATTCTGGTTGTAATCAGACCTCAATTCACCAATGCCTGGTGCAAGGTGAGGCATTGGGGAGAGCACAAG
>JAOANJ010000027.1:25325229-25340136 GCA_026413345.1 Ariopsis seemanni
GGCTGATCCAGTAACTATCAACGAATAATCACCTCAATAGCGCCCCTACAGGATCAGCCAGCGAAAACGATGCAAAATATCGCACACTTTTCAATGCCATTTCTACACATTGTGTAAACAGAGCATCTGGTACAAAAATCCCATGGCACGACACAAATATATATATCTGTTGTCAGGAAACAGGTGTGGACGCAAGTGCAGGTAAACACAGCTTTATTAAAGCTGGCAAACAAATCCAAATTGGCAGGCAGAAAAGCAGAATCATTAAACAGGCAGAATGGAGGCAATGAAAAACAATGTGAACAAGGCAAGGCAAAACTCTGAAAACAAGTAAACCAGAAATAGGATCATAAACCTGATAAGCAGTGTGACAATAAACAAGGCTTAGCAGTGACAAGTATGGAACACTGAGCATATACTTTGCAGTTAGTTAACTCAATGTCCTTTTTACTGTGGCTGTATGATAGTGAAGTACTCTAGTTCCAGGTGTGTGTTATCAGTAATCTGGAGAATATGAACATGAGAGCATTTGGGTGTTGTAGTTGTCTGTGGCCATTGTAACAGACAATGCTATTCTGGGAATTGTAGTTTGACGCTGATTCCAGCATTGACATTTCTTCTAAGCCTCCCCTTAGACCACTGGCCTGGGCAATTCAGGTGGTCTGCATGAAAATCTTGGCAGAGTATGGGGTCTAGCATATCATGGGCTGGGATCCAGCATCTTTCTTTTGGCTCCTAGCCTTCCCACTCAATGAGGCACTGAAGCTTACCCTATCTGCCTCGTGTCAAGGATTTCTTTGACAATGTATACTGGTTCGCCTTTGATGTCAATGGGGGGAATACCTTCTGCAAGGAGACTTGGAGTGACTGGTTTCAGGCAGGAAACATGAAAAGAGGAGGCTAGGCATCTGTGGCATTGTAGGTCTAGCTTATACGTTGCCTCATTTATGTGTTGGAGGACTTTGAAAGGGCAAATATAATGGTTTACCAGTTTTCTGCATCCCTCAAGTGGAGAGCTATATCTGGTCTCCTGGTACATAGCTGGGTATTTCTCCATGTGTGTTGGAACTGTTTGTATCTGCATTTGCAGTAGTATTTCCAGGCCTGCAGGGGGCATAGTTTGTTTGTTTGTTTGTTTGTTTGTTTTCCACAGCCTGTGTTAGCCAATGACGTATCAGGAAGTGATTCTCCTTCTGCTCCGTATTGGCGGAGGTGCTTTTAGCGCACTGATGCTAAGCTTTCCAACTGATTGTTTGCAGCCCTTGTAGTGGCAATATAATTTCACACTTTTGGCATTAAATCCTGTCCAACCACAACTTTGCCTGTTCCTTGGAGGACGTGATGTCAGAAAGAGTTTAGCTGGCTGTGAATCCCAGTATAGGACAGGAGTCACACTGGGTGTAACAGTACAGTGAAATTATAGCACTCAGCAAGGGATGTCAACAAACTTTTGGATACCGACTAGAGAGCCAGTACCAGACACACACTCACCTTCACTGGCCTTCACAGTCAAGCATAATGGAGACATCAAAGGTTTAAGGTCAAGATTGTGAGGAGACCAGATCGCTCTCCACTCACTCCTTAAAGTCCTCAAAATCTTCAGTAAGGCTGACTGTTAGATCATCAGCAGGAGCTTCAAGAAGGTCAGCTACATCTAGCAGAGCAAGTATGGCAGCAGCACAAGCGGAAGCACAGGCTGCTAAAGCCAGATTAGCCTACGCTGAGAAAGAAATGAGCATCAAGGTCAAAAAGGCTCGTTTGGAAGCAACTCTTGAAGTACTTGAGCTCCAGAAAGAGGCTGACGCTGCCATGGCCAAAGCAGAGGTGATGGAGTCTGCTGCTGCTCAGCTCAGCGCTGCAGAGCAAGGTGGCAAGTTTAAGTTCTTGCCTGGCCAGCTAACCCCAGAGCAGAAAGTGACTGATTACATAAATAAACATGAGTGCACTGAACTTCCTCAAAGTCAGAAAGACATGTTTATGCAGCATGATGACACCATCTATCAGCAGAAACAAGTGAAACCTTCGCCAACATGCACATCCTTTCAACAAGAACCAAACCGGCACCACTTCTCACCACTAGATGGCAGTAAACCAACACCGCAAAGAGGTCTAATTCATCAAAGTCTTTCCCACATGTGTCGCAGCCTCAGCATAGGTTTAGCGTGAACCACACAGCTACTGACAAAACTGCCAGTGACCTCACAAGGTTCTTAGCAAAGAGTCAACTTGTGACTGAAGGACTGACTAAGTTTGATGATCGACCAGAAACCTATCTGAGCTGGAAGGCCACATTTCAGAGTACCATTGCAGATCTTGGACTCACTGCCAGTGAAGAAATAAACCTGCTCGTCAAGTGGCTGGGCCCTGAGTCCTCTGAACATGCTAAAAGGATGAAAGCAGTAAATATACGTCACCCATCTGTGGGTCTAAGTATGATCTGGACAAGACTAGAAGAATGCTATGGTTCATCAGAAGCAATAGAAAGAGCCCTGTTTTCCAGGATAGAAAACTTTCCAAAGCTCTCCACCAAAGAACCTTGCAAGCTCTGTGAGCTATCTGACCTGCTCTGTGAACTGGAAGCTGCAAAGCTAGATGGATACTTACCTGGTTTAAGTTACTTCGACACAGCCAGGGGAGTGAGTCCAATTGTGGAAAAGCTACCCTTTCACCTTCAGGAAAAATGGACAGCAGTTGGGTCAAGGTTTAAAGAAGACTATAATGTTGCCTTCCCACCTTTCTCTTTCTTTTCTAAGTTTGTGAGGAAAGAGGCTAGAGCAAGGAATGACACAAGCTTCACCACAGCTCATCTCTCTTCTGTTAGTTCCAAGAAAGAGAGGCTCCCAGGTAATTACAACACAAGGCCATCAGTAACAGTGCACAAGACAGACGTGTCAACAGATGTAACCACAGCAGTTAAAAATGCAGCTGAAGATATAAGCAGGCAATGTCCCATATATCACAAACCACACCCACTGACAAGATGCAGAGGTTTCCGAACTGTGCTATTTGAAGACAGAATGAAATTCATCAAAGACAGTAACATCTGCTATTGTTGCCTTGCATCCACCAGTCATCAGGCAAAGATTGTAATGTCACCATTAAATGTGTGGAGTGTGACAGTGAGAGGCACCTGGCAGCTCTCCACCCTGGCCCACCAACACAGACACCCAAGCCCCTCTCTTCCTCTAAAGAGCATGGCAGGGAGAGTGTGAGCTCATCAAACCCAGATGTTACGGCCACCTGCACAGAAATGGAAATCTCAGGAAAATCCTGCTCCAAGATTTGCCTGGTACATGTCTTTCCAGAAGGTCAGCGACATAACTTCAAGAGGATGTACGCAATCATAGACAATCAAAGTAATCTGTCCCTTGCAAAGACTGAGTTTTTTTATATGTTTGACATCCAGGGCACAGTAGAACCATACACCCTGAAGACTTGTGCTGGCATAACAGAAACATCAGTTAGAAGAGCTTGTGGTTATACAGTGGAGTCAGCAGACAGGAAAATGAACTTTCCTCTCCCTGTACTCACTGAATGCAATGCCATCCCTAAAAACAGGGAAGAAATACCTACCCCTGAAGCCGCACGTCACCACCACCATCGGAGGTCAATCACTGCTGAGATACCGCCCCTCGACCCAGATGTTGACATCCTCCTGCTCATTGGACAGAACCTTCTGAGAGCTCACAAGGTGAGAAAACAGTTGAATGGCAGACACAATGACCCATATGCACAGAATCTTGACCTGGGCTGGGTTATCATCGGCGATGTGTGCCTCGGCAATGCTCACAAGCCAACTGAAGTGAGTGCTCTAAAAACACATGTTAGATAATGGATGCCCCAGCATTCTCACCCCCTGTGACAACCATTTCAGTGTGAAAGAGAATTTCAGCCTGATGGGTCACACAAAAGTGACTCCTCAACAACCACAACCTCCAAACCCACAGTCCAAGCCCACTGCAGAGAATTTAGGAGAGACTGTTTTTTGCCGCACTGTTACCGACAACCAGCTTACACCTTCTGTTGAAGACACAATCTTTCTAAAGAAAATGGAAGGAGTCTTCAAAGATGAGACTAACAGCTGGGTTGCACCATTACCATTTAGGAGCCCCAGGCATCTGCTCCTAGACAACAGGCCCTATGCCTACAAGCGGCTTATGTCTCATCGCCGCACACTTGACAAGAAGGAAGACATGAGAGCCCACTTTGTCGAATTCATGCAGAAAATGATTGATAACAAACATGCAGAGCTTGCACCACCTTGTGATAAGGATAAAGAGAGATGGTATCTTCCCATTTTTGGCATCTACCACCCACAGAAGCCTGGGAAGATTCGGGTGGTATTTGACTCAAGTGCACCATTCAATGGAGTGTCCCTCAATGACGTGCTGCTTAAGGGGCCCGACTTGAACAACACCCTTTTGGGCATGCTCCTCCGGTTTCGAAAGGAGCCAGTTGCCATAACAGCTGACATAGAACACGTTTTACTGTTTTGTTGTTCGTGAAGATCACAGAGATTTCCTTCATTTTCTCTGGTATGAAGACAATGATCTCAGCAAGGATGTGGTAGACTACCACATGAGAGTCCATGTCTTTGGAAATAGTCCCTCTCCAGCAGTGGCAATCTTCGGGCTGAGAATGGCAGCAAGGGAAGCAGAAGGTGTATGCGACAGTGATGCATGACACTTCATAGAGCGGGACTTTTACGTTGATGATGTCCTGAAATCCTTTCTGACTGAAGCTGAGGCTGTTGATGTTCTACAGAGAGCTCAAAAGATGCTCGCTCTCTCTAATCTGCATCTCCATAAGATTGCCTCCAACAAAGTGGAAGTGATGAATGCCTTTTCCCCAGAAGACAGGGCCAAGGAAATGAAAGATCTGGATCTCTCTACGGATGAGCTTCCTGTCCAGTGCAGCTTGGGAGTGAGTTGGAACATCATGTCTGATACATTCACTTTCCATGTTCCACAGGGCCAGAAGCCCTTCACTCGCCATGGGGTGCTTTCAGTTGTAAACAGCCTGTTTGATTCTCTAGGCTTCTTTGCCCCTGTAACAATCAAAGGAAGACTTTTTCTCAGACAGCTCTCCAACAGTGACCTTGAATGGGATAGCCCTCTACCCCCTGACATGTAAGATGGCTGGAGAAGCTGGCAAGATTCACTGCAGGATCTTCAGACACTGCATATCCCTCGCACATATGTCTCCTTCTCCATTTCACAAGCCAAGTGTATTGAGCTTTGCATGTTCTCAGATGCTTCAGTCAGAGCTATAGCTGCAGTAGCCTATCTGAAGGTAACACATGGAGATGGACACAGTGAAGTTGGCTTCATCATGGGTAAGCCCAAGCTGGCTCCAGTACCAGGGCTCACCATTCCCAGACTGGAGCTCTGCGCCGCGGTGCTCGCTGTGGAGTTGTCAGAGCTCCTCGCAGAAGAAAGTGACATGAAAATAGACAAAACTACATTAACCCAGTCAGATGTTGACCAGATGTTGAAATTCACTCTAATGTGACAGTGCTTGCCACCACAGTGTCTACAAATCATTTGGGTTCAGCACGCTTTGAGCGCTTCTCTACGTGGACATCCCTCATCAAAGCAGTGGCTTACCTTCATCACATCTATCACAGCTTCATCAAATCTAGAGAAGACACCAGCTGTACAGGCTGGCATATCTGCAAGACAAGTCTCACAGATGAAGGGTTCAGTGAAGCAGAACACACAGTGATCAGATGTGTCCAGCACGAAGTACATTCAGAAGAAATGAAATGCATCATGGCAAAACAAGATCTGTCCTCCAACAGTTCTCTTCACAAGCTTCATCTGGTGATTGATGAAAATGGCCTACTGCGGGTAGGAGGATGCCTTGCAGCATCGAAGTTGTCAAGTCATGAAGCCAATCCTCTTCTGATCCCAGGCAAGCATCACATTGCTACACTGCTCATCCGTCATCATCATGTGGCTGTAAAGCATCAGGGGAGATACTTCACTGAGGGAGCTGTTAGAGCAACTGGCTTGTGGATAGTAGGAGCCAAAAGATGTATTAGCAGCATTATCCATGGATGTGTTACTTGCAGGAAGCTACGAGGCAGAGAGGAGCGGCAAATCATGGCTGACTTGCCAGCCGAACGTTTACAGACTGACCCCCCTTTTTCTTATGTGGGCCTTGATGTATTTGGACCATGGGAGGTCATTGCACACCGCACTAAAGGAGGGCAAGCCAACAGTAAGAGATGGGCGGTTTTGTTTACATGCATGTCCACTAGAGCGGTTCACATAGAAGTGATTGAGACTATAAGTTCTTCCAGCTTCATCAATGCACTTCGCAGGTTCTTTGTGATCAGAGGTACTGCTAAGCAGTTGAGGTCAGACTGTGAGACCAACTTCGTTGGTGCATCCAGGAGCTAAAGCTGGATCCTCCAAAGTCTGGCGAGATGAGTGTAGACAACTACCTCCGCAATCAGAGATGTTCGTGGGTGTTCAATCCTCCCCACTCATCGCACATGGGTGGTACGTGCGAGGGCATGATAGGAATTGCACAGTGCATCCTGGAGTCAATGCTCTTACATGCAAGCCACTCCAAGCTGACTCATGAGGTTCTGATAACCCTGATGACTGAAGTTACAGCTATTATTAATGCAAGACCTTTAGTGCCCGTCTCCTCTGACCCAGAAGCTCCTCTGATCTTAACCCCCTCAACCATACTCACCCAGAAGTTTGGTGCCCTCTCACCTCCCCCTGGAGACTTCACCAAAGCTGACATGTTTAAACATCAGTGGAAGAGGGTTCAAGTTCTTGCTGACACTTTCTGGGTTCAATGGCGGAAAGAATACCTCAACATGCTCCAGAGTCGTCAAAGGTGGCAGTTCACCAGGCCAAACATGAAGGAAGGAGACATTGTTCTTTTAAAGGACAAGCAACTGAAAAGAAATGACTGGCCAACAGGAGTCATAGTGAAGGTTCTCCCGAGTAAAGATGGAGTTGTCAGGAAGGTGGTGGTCAAGACTACCCACAGCAAGACTACAAAGACCTTCCTCAGACCCATTTCAGAGTGTATTCTTCTCTTATCTCCAGGAGATTAGGTTGTGTAAATTTGTTATTGTGACATTTTTAAATAATGTCAGGCGGGGAGTGTGTTGGAACTGTTTGTATCTGCATTTGCAGTAGTATTCCCAGGCCTGCAGGGGGCATAGTTTGTTTATGTTTTTTTTTTTCACAGTCTGTGTTAGCCAATGACGTATCAGGAAGTGATTCTCCTTCTGCTCGTAATTGACGGAGGTGCTTTTAGCGCACTGATGCTAAGCTTTCCAACTGATTGTTTGCAGTCCTTGTAGTGGCAATATAAGTGAGTAATTATTGTTTATTATTGTTAGGGTGCAACTGTTTGCAGCATTTGTCACTATCTGTCATTTTGTAAGTTTAAAGTTTGAGATGCAATCACGAACTACTGTCATAGATCTGCAATACTAGATCCGCCATCTCTGTTATTGCACGTCAACTCGTTTAACGTCAATGTATTTTCATCGGTTGTAAATCGAGGCTTTCTGTACTTTGTTTATTTTTAGTTTCACGCTTTTGGCATTAAATCCTGTCCAACCGCAACTTTGCCTGTTCCTTGGAGGATGTGATGTCAGAAAGAGTTTAGCTGGTTGTGAATCCCAGTATAGGACAGGAGTCACACTGGGTATAACAGTACACTTTGTGTTCGTATTTCTCAACTCTTTAGAGCTTACAAGTTTCTTTTAACACTGGTCCCCAACAGGTTTTTCACATTTATTAACGTATTAAAAAATACAAATAATTAAAAAGCAGTGCTCCCTGTAACCAGTGAAAAATTTGGTCATGCCATGTATCCAATAACATTTTCAATTTTGGAGCTAATTCATTTGTAAACAATTGCTGCAACTGATAAAGAGTGAAATTCCCTCTTCCTGTAAAAGGCTGGAAAAAAAACTATGCAAGGTAAATGAAAATATGACAAACATGATTTGTGCAGACCACAGTGTGTGGTGAGTTATAGGCTCCATTTTTACAGTTTTTGCTATATTGGTGTCCTGCATATTTCTATATAGTTTAGTTTACTCTCATAGCTATTTGAACAAAATAAAAGCCATTGCATGTGATCTAGACAATATGCTTTTTTTTCAACTTTTGTAGTACGTGTGTGCTACATGTTGACCTCTATTTGTAAATTTGAAAGTGTTGTACATAGGTGTAATAGTAATCTTCAGATCTATGACCTTCAGATAAAATCTATCTATCGTTCTTCTAAAAACATTAACTTCATATATTTGGCTACTGCTAGCAATAAATTCATATTGTTAATTCCAAGAAGAGTGTGGTATGGAAGCTGAGAATGGCCATGCTTACAATAATTTTTTAATGCGGTTTTCTTGTTGTAAGGAGAAAATTATTACATGATCTTGAGAGATAGATGTCCCGGGCTAGAGTTCTGGGGCTACATATGCACCACAATGGTCAGCTCAGCATGTGCCTATTCTACATCAAGAGGCATGGATAATCTGCTGAACCCCAATTCCCGGTAAGCACAGGTCTGCGTTGACTAAGTCCCTGCCCTTTGTATTCACTGCCTGTCGCTATTATGATGCATGGATAAATGAAAAAATAAAAATACATAATAAATAGCATTAAAAAATATTGCAAGCACAGTCAGTCATTCTTGGCTTCCGTAGTGTGGACCTTATTGGTTTATAACAGAAAAAAAGGCTAATGGCCAGAATATGTTTTATTTAAAGTAAAATCCTGAAGTACTTCCAAAGGTCAACTTTGCAGACTACAACCATTTGAAGAAATATGTAAAAAATAAAAATATACAGTACTATGCAAAAGTCTTTTGTGCATGCAAAGAAATGCTGTAGAGCAAAGATACCTTCAAAAATAATGAAATTAAATGTTTCTACATTTAAAAAAAATACTATAAAGATCAGTAAACAGTAATAAATGAAACAGTCAATATTTGCTGTGATCACTCTGCTTAAAAAAATAGTCTCAGGTACAATTTGTGCAGTTTTATAAGGAAATTATCTAGTATGTTTTACTGAGAATCTTGCAGAACCAGCCACAGTTTTTTGGAGATTTGACTGTCAGAAGGTGGGTAGATTGGAGGCAGATGTATGTGCTGGAAGAGAGTCTTTATTATATAAGAAACATACAGGCATAAAGTCCAAAATGGCAGGCTGAATCAACAATGAAGAACAGGCTAAGGGCCAGGAGAGGCACAGACAGACTTAACTGGGCTAGACAAGCTCAGAAACAAGACTTAGAACAAGAGTCAAGAAACAGGAAAGACAGTACAAATACAAAAGCTTGGTTGTGGTCAACAACGCACTGGGCTCTTATGCAATATTTACTGCTTTGTTTATGGACATACAAACATTCTTCTGTAACATTTGATTTTGTTCTGGAAAGCTTATATATAATGGGGAAGTCATAAAATAAGGATCTATGATAAACTTTGTACTAATAAAAATAGGTTGCCTAAGACTATGGGGTTCCGGGGGCATGCTCCCCCAGAAGATTTTGAAATACAAGGGTTCATTTTGTGGCTTCTGGTTACATCTAGAACTGATTTGTACCAGTTCAACATGTTGGGGGGGAAAAGGCTATATTTTACTGATAATTTTACTTTATTCCCATCATAAAAACAGAAAAAAAAGTCAGTACAATACCCACTTGCATCTCACAAGCAGTGTACTTTCCAAAGGAGACTGCAGTTTATTTCACATCAAACAAAGTGAATGGTGATGCAATATGGCACAAGTTGCTCAAAATACTGATCATTCAATTTTGGCAATAGTATGGATGACAAGGTGCAGGCACTTACGGATGTAGTTGTAGGGGGCAGCGGGTACATCACAAATTGAGCCAAATCGGGAAACTAGAATCGTAGTCAGGGACGGGCAGAGATCAATCAATCAGTGAACAAGATAACACAGGAAAAATGAGAAGATGAAGTCAGAACTAAGATGTAAATAGAGATCTTAACGGGAAATCAGGCAGAACTCAAACGGCTCAGTAAAATCAGGGACACAGAATGATACTTCGCCCTGACTGAGTGTGAGAGCTGTGTATATATTAGGCTTGGTGATTGCAGACAGATTGGTGACAGGTGATGTAATTAGAATTCTGGTGATTTTTTTGGGGGGGGGGTTTGCACTTCTTGGGGAGTGCAGTCTGGAGTGGCCATGTTTAGAGACCGCTCCAAACTCAGGCTTTCAGCGTCATTACTGACAGAACACCCACGGAGCTCCATCTTGGAGCAACTTCCTTTCTTGGTTGACCTCTCTTTCTTGGTGCAAGCTTGTCTGGGTGCTCACTGTGAAACTCCTGAGTGAGGAGAGGGTCTAAGATGTCTTTGGAACTCACCCAACTGCATTCTTCTGGACCATAACCCTCCCATTCGACAAGGTATTCAAGCTGTCCTTGTCTGCGGTGGGAATTGAAGATCTTGTTAACTTGGTAGATGGAGTCGCCTTCAATATCTGGGGAGGAAAGCCCTTGGGTGGGTGTATCTGTGGCTAGGGGGCCTTGGATAGCAGGCTTAAGGCAGGAAACGTGGAATGTGGGAGCCATCTTACCATGAAGTGGAAGTTCGAGCTTGCACGAGATCTTGTGGATCTTGCACACTACCCTATAAGGGCCGATGTATTGGGCTTGCAGCTTTCTGCAGGTGTTGGGTTCTCTCAAGTCCCTTGTGGAGACCCACACTCTGTCCCCTGAAGCATACTCTGGGGTATCACTTCTGTGCTTGTTGGCATAACATTTGTACTTGGCATTTACGTGCTGCAGTCTCTGATGGACCTCCTTCCATACCTGCTGGCTCTTCTAGAACCATGAATCTACTGCCGGAATCTGAGTGGGTGCATCATCCCATGGGAGGAGCAGAGGTGGATGATCAAGTATGCACTGGAATGGAGTTAACTGAGTAGCTGAGTGCTTTAGTGCGTTTTGTGCATACTCAGCCCAAGGAAGGAATTATGCCCAGTCCTTCTGGTTCTTCATGCAGAAGATGTGGAGGAAGCATCCCACTTCTTGGTTTGCATGCTCCACCTGGCTGTTGGATTGAGGGTGATATTCTGATGTGAGACTTATGGACACTCCCAGTCTATCCATAAATTTGGACCACGGTCTAGAGATGAACTGGGGACCCCAGTCACTATGTCCTCAGGAATGCCATAATAATGGAATATGTGGTTCAATAACATTTCCGCAGTCTCAAAAGCTGTGGGTAGACCAGGCAGCAGGATGAGCTTGAGTGCCTTGGAGAATCTGTCCATGATTACCAGAATGACTGTGCTGCCCTGGGATTGCAGTAGGTCGGTGAGAAAGTGATATGTGACCAGGGTTGCTGGGGTACTGGGAGAGCACAGTTTACTGGTGGGTGGAGCTCAAGGTACCTTAGCTTGGGTACAGGCAGAGCACGAGAAGATAAAGCAGTTAATGACTGAGATCATGTTCTCCCACCAATACTTGTTCTTAAGAAGCTGATACGTGCAATGGCTGCTGGGATGCCCAGTGGCTGGAGAGGAGTGAGCCCAGGTGATGAGTTTGCCTCTGAGTCTAGGTGGAACATGCATGAGCCTGGGAGGACAGTTCTCAGGAGGATTAGTGGGTTGGGACTTTCTGATCTCCCTGTCGATATCCCATGTAATGGCTTGTACGAAACCTTCAGGCAGAAAAATAGAAGTGAGTTCAGATGTGTGTGGTGATGAATTGTAGACTCTGGAGAGGGCATCAGATTTAGTGTTTCTGGAGCTGGGATAAGATATCGCAAACTGGAACTAGGTGAAGAACAGGGCCCATCTGGCTTGCTGGGGTTTCAGATGTTTGGCTGTCTTTAAGTATTCCAAGCACTTATGGTCAGTCAGAATTGTGAACAGGGATGCTGCACCCTCCAACCAGTGCCTCCATTCTTACAAAGCCAGTTTGATGGCCCAGAGCTCTCGATTACCAATGTCATAATTTCATTCAGTGGGTGAGAGTTTCTTTAAGAAGGTAACTGGATGTGACTGTTTTCTCCCTGAAATACTGAGAGAGAACCCCTCCTACTCCAGTTTCAGACATGTCTGAATGGCTTGGTAGGATCAGGATGTTGTAAAATGGGAGCTGTAGTGAAGGCCGATTTGAGCTGTTTAAACGCTTCTTCAGCTGCAGGGCTCCAGTGGAGGTGATGTGATCAATTTTTCAGCAGAGAGGTAAGGGGGTGGCAATAGTGCCAAACCCATGGATGAAGCATCAGTAGAAGTTTGTGAACCCCAAGAAGTGTTGTAACTCCTTCACAGATGTGGGAGTGGGCCAGGATGTGACCGCTGAAACCTTGGTCTGATCCATGCTCACCCCCTCAGAGCTCATGATATCTGATTGACAGGGAACTCACATTTTTCAGCTTTAGCATACAGGTGATTTTTGAGCAGGTGAGAGAATACTGACCTGACGGGCTCATGGTGGGTGTCCTCATCTGGGGAATAGATCAAGATTTAATCAATATGTGTGATCATGAACCTCCCCAGCATGTCCCTGAGCACATCGCTGATGAGGCACTGTAAGACGCTTGGCATGCAAGAAAGGCCATAAAGCATGGCCAAATATTCGAAGTGGCCAGCGGTGGTGCTAAATGCAGTCTTCCACTCATCACCATCTTGAATCCTGACCAGGTTATAAGCACTACGGAGGTCCAGTTTCGAGAAGATCTTGGCAGATCTTAGCTGTTCCAGGGCTGAAGGCACTAGCAGAAGTGGATAAGGGTATTTGACGGTGATCTGATTGAGGCCGCAATAATCTATGCATGGTCAGAGACCTTTCTTTTCTTTCTTTCTTTTCAACAAAGAAGAAGCCTCCTGAAGCTGAAGATGTTGAAGGTCTGATGAACCCTTGCTTCAAAGCTTCTTGCACATATTCCTCCATAGCAGCTTGTTCTGTTAGGGATAAGGGGTAAATAGGGAGGAGGAGTTGTACCTGGGAGGAGGTCAGTCACACAATCATAGGGACAGTGAGGAGGCAGACCACAGGCTTTCCCTTTACTGAACACTTTTGAGATCAAGGTAGCAGGAAGGAACATTGTCAAGAGAATCTAGCTGAGGGCTCTCTCCACAGAGGTTGACGAGAGCATGAGCTGGGTAAGTTTCAAACAGCTCTAGAACCAGGATGGAGACCACTGAAGGATGTCTCTTTGTTGCCAAGATATCAGAGGATCATGAAGTTGAAGCCATGGGTATCCCCAAATCAGATCATGATGTGCAGTTTGACTAACAAACAGGGAAATGCGCTCAGAGTGAAGAGCCCCCACCTGAATTTTGAGAGGAGATGTGCACATTAAGACAAGTCTATCACCTATGGGACACCCATCGATAACCTTTAGCTTGAGTGGTCTCTGGAGTTTGTCGATGGACAAGTGGAATTTATGGACAATCAAACTGCTGATTAAATTTCCTTGTGTCTCTTAGTCTATGAACGCAGAGAGGACATGGGTAGAGTCTGATAGTTTTAATATTCTTTGAAAGAGTGAGATTTGTGACTGACTTCAGAAGTCACAGGGCTAGGAAGGCTGGTCACTTGGTGGGTCTGGTTGTTCTGCGAAGGGTGAATAAGGCACTTAGAGATCTGATGGCTGGACTCACCACAGTAGAAAGAGAGGCCCTCATGTCTTCTTCCCTCACTCTCATATCATTGCAGCCATATAGGAGGGGGAGTAGGAGATGGTTGTAATGAGGGTCTGGATCATAAGGTGATCCAGATAGATAGCGAGGTCAATCAGAGAATCAAGGGAGAGTTGATCAATCAAGGTTGGTCACAACAGGCCAACTCACTGATCACTTCAGGGTGTAGACCTTGGTGAAATGTGGCTTTTAATGCTGGCTCGTTCCAACCACTGCTGGCAGCCAGTGTGCAGAAATCCAGAGCACTCCGCTACTCTCCCATTTCCTTGTCTGATCATCAATAAGCTCTTGCCAACTTCAACTCCTTCAGGCTGATGGTCAAAGACTCATTTAAAAGAGCCCTAAGAACCAGTCATAGAAAGTGGTGTGTTCACTTCTGTGCTTCCACACCATGCTAGCCCACTGTAGAGCCTTGCCTGAAAGGAGACTGATAAATAGAGCAATCTTCTGTTTGTCGGTTGCTCCTGCAAGAGAGGAGAAATACAGGGAACACTGGACAAGGAATTCCTTGCAATTAGATACATAACCCGAAAACTTTTCTGGTTGATGAATCACCTGAGATGCACCAGAGGGACATAAGGGGCATGAGAGGATGGTCTGCAACACTACAGCAGTGAGCTGTGACATCCTGGTGTTGAGATCACTGATCATCTGCTGGTGTTCTCCTAACAGATGCCCCTGAGTGTTGATAGCAGTCTGCTTGGCCTCCTCTGCTGCATCCATTGATGAAAAAGTATCCTGTCAGGGTGCAGGCACTTACAGATGCAATTGTAGGGGAAAGCAGGTACATTGCAAACTGAGCCAAATTGGGAAACTAGAATTGTAGTCAGGGATGGGCAGAGGTCAATCGATTCACGAACAGGATAACACAGGAAAGATGAGAAGACTAAGACGGAAATAAGCGTAAACAGGGATCTTAATGAGAAGTCAGGCAGAAATCAAACGGCTCAGTAAAGTCAGATACAGGGACACAGAACGATACTTCACCCTGATTGAGTGTGAGAGTTGAGTATAAATAGGCTTGGTGATTGTAGGTAGATTGGTGACAGGTGATGTAATTGGAATTCTGGTGATGGGGGGGCGCTTGGGAAGTGTAGTCCAGAGTGGCCATGTTTGGAGGCTACTCCGAACTCAGGTTTTCAGCATCATTACTGATAGTGGATGACCAAATACCTAATACTCGAGACTGAAGTGAACAATAAACAAACAATAATAAAATAAATAAATAAATAAAA
>JAOANJ010000027.1:25375727-25385727 GCA_026413345.1 Ariopsis seemanni
ACCCCCAACTGCTCCCCAGGCTGCTCTGGGTATGTTGTATGTTGCTCTGGATAAGAGCATCTGCTAAATGCCATTAATGTAATGTATTATTACAGCATGGTAGCTTTGCTGACCAGGTTGGGTTTCCCTGTGTCCATTGTCTTATGATTGGAAATTTAAACTATTTCATATGACTGACCTTGTATGTGTTTTTGAAGGCACTAATCAAAACCATTTCAGAATCCCTATGAATTGTGCAAAAGACTGGGCTGGTGTTTATAGAGATTTATCAACTGCCAACACATGTGGATTTATTGAGGGAAGTGCTTCGAGAGGCCAGAGACTTATAGATAATTTGGAGCTAAAAAGCTCACACGAATCACAACCAGGCTAACCCAATCAGCCCAAGTCATGATCCACTAACAGCATTGCAACAGTAATGTCCTTTGATGCCAGTATATTTAGCTGCTGCACAGCACAGAGTAATAAAGCTACCTTTATTGCCAGCTATTTTGAGCATGTGTCACACATGCTCCACTACTTCCAGGGTACAACTAGATTTGAATACCATTTACTTGCGAGGCTTTTCACATGTATCATTTGCTCATCCCAGTCTGAAACACACACACACAACACTTTTAGGCCATTAACAAATACATGCAAATAGGTAGCAAGATAATTTTCATAATGTATTGTTAACATACATGCACACACCTAAACAGTATGAAACTCTCAGACTTTTCAGAGACTGCTAACCTCAACAGTCTTTGGAGTTTACACAAGAATCTAAGACTACAATGGGCATGGGCTCATAAAAACTAGACAGCTGAAGATTGGAAAAAATGTCACCCCCCCCCCAAAAAAAATTTAACT
This sequence comes from Ariopsis seemanni, assembly GCA_026413345.1. Taxonomy (NCBI): domain Eukaryota; kingdom Metazoa; phylum Chordata; class Actinopteri; order Siluriformes; family Ariidae; genus Ariopsis; species Ariopsis seemanni. Next base: position 25,376,580 of record JAOANJ010000027.1, read on the forward strand.
GCCCAGTTCTAGTGCCCATTGTAGCCCACTGTGCCCATTGTAGCCTCTGATTCTTGTGTAAACTCTAGAGACTAGAAACTTTTGTAAACAGGGAGACTATTTTATTTGTTTTGTTTGTCTAGTTTGCTTAATGTTGTTCTGTCACTGAGTTCAAGTTTTAATTGTGAACTGCCAAGGTACTGCAGATGAAAATTAGCCTTAGGCTAACTCTAGTACAGTGCACCAATTGGCAAGGCTTATGTTTATTATTGGATATAGTAGTAGGCATCCTGAAGTCCTGAGGGACCATTGGATCAGCACTCTTAATTGTTCACTGTGGTGCACTAATATTGTACATTGTCCCTTACAAATCAAATCAAATAAAATCAGAAAATAAAAATTAATTCTTTCCCTCATGCAGCTTGGAGTGGAAGCACAATACTTTTTGTTAAGAGGAGGACAGTGACAACAGCTGAGCAGAAAAAGTTCAGCCTAAGTATTAGACAGTCCTGGCTCTGTAAATGGGAAACACAATGGACAGAGCCAGCTAATCAACACATTGGTTCAGTAGCATGGGGTGTAATTTGATTGGCAGTTGACCTCAAAGGTCATTACATTATGATACATTCACAATGATCATTCTGACGTGATCATCAGCTATTCTGCTTATTGTATTTGTACTATTCTAAATTATTTAATATTTTGGGTGCAAAACTATGCCTTCATTTCTACACTGCCCTGCCAAAAAAAAAAAAGTCACGCACTCTAATATTTGGTTGGACCACTTTTAGCTTTGATTACAGTATGCATTCGCCGTGGCATTGTTTTGATAAACTTATGCAATGTCACAACATTTATTTCAGTCCAGAGTTTTATTAATTTTTCACTGAGAGTTTGTGTTGAGGATGAAAGAGAGTCAAACCACTGTGTAAAGTCTTCTCCAGCACATCCTAAAGATTCTCAACGGGGTTATGGTCAGTACTGTGTGGTGGCCAATTCATGTGTGAAAATGATTCCTCATACTTCCTGAACCAGTCTTTCACAATCAGACTCCAAATTTTATTCCTGTGCCATCAGGGAAGAAACAATACATTGATGTGATAACCTGGTCATCAGCTGACTTAATTTTACTGCCCCATAACATTGCTGAGCCTCAACCTGACCAACTGAAGCAACCACACTGTAAAACATTTCAAATAGGTTTAACTTGGAAATGCAAATTCACCTGCTGCCTTGAAAATGCAAGTTCACTCAATTTGAGGATTATCTTTGTTTCAACTCAGAAAAAGTCTCAATTAGTCAAGACAACTAAGTAATTCGAGTCTAACCTTTGAAAACTTGCACAGATTAGCTCAAATTAAAACACTTTTCAGAGCTTACTGAGTTAAAGAGAAAAAGTAAGTTGACATAACTAAACAAGGCTGAAATGTTTTAAAGTGCACAGATCACAACACTGCTTGTACAGTGGCCACTATGCATGATGGATGCATCACTTCATGTGCTTTTCTTCTTACTCTGACACACCCATCACTCAGGAATAGGATACATCTGGACTTATCAAACCACATGACCTTTTTCCATTGCTCTAGAATCCAATATTTATGCTCTCCAGCAAATTGAAGCCTTTTCTCCTGATTAGTCTTACTAACAATTGTTTTTCTTATGGCTATACAGCTGTTTAGTACTAATCTTGTGAGTTCTCATCACATTGTGAGTATGAAAATACTCTTAATTTCACTATTAAACAAAGCTGCAAGTTCTACTGCCTTTTTTTTTTTTAAACGTTCCAGCTTCACCATGCATTTAAGTGATCTCTGGTCATGGTCAGTCAGGATCTTTTTACAACCACATTTTTTTTCACAAAGTTGATGGTTCACCACTATCCTTCCAGGTTTTAATAATGTGTTGGATAGTTCTTAACCCAATTCTAATCATTTCAGCAATCTCCTTAGGTGTTTTCTTTGCTTGATGCAGGCCAATAATTTGACCCTTCTGAAACACAGTAACATCTTTTCCATCAGCACGGGATATGTCTTCCAACATGTTTGTTTAAGAAATGAGAAGCTACTCAGTGCATCAGTTAGGGTTAAAAAAAATTGTTTCCAGCTGAAGCACATTAATCACTGCAGTAATTATCCAATCAAAGATGATTGAGTGAAATGAGGAACAGGTGCGCCACATATCAGAATTCCAGGGAGGGACGGCAGTGCAGTGGCTGCTGGTGATTGTAGTGCATGGTGGCCATGTTTGAAGGCTGTTGCAAACTCTGGACTTGTGTCTTGAGCAAGAGCTGATGTGACAGATCCCCCCTGAGGTGCTCACTCTGGGAGTGCTATTCTTCTTAGGATGGCCTTGGGCCTGTGGGGCTAGCTTATCTGGGTGCTTGCAGTGAAATTCCTGCATGGGTCCAGGATGTCCCTGGCTGGGACCCAACTGCATTCTTTGGGGCCGTACCCCTCCCATTCTACCAGATATTCGAGTTTCCCTGCCTGCACCAAGAGTTGAGGATCTTATGTACCCAGTACACCTGTTGTCCCTCCAGATTGAACAGCAGAGGGTGTGATGTGACTGGGCTGTTAGAAGCTAAAGGACCTGGAGTGGCTGGCTTGAGACAGGGAACATGACAGGTGGGTGACAGGCCAGGTGCCAGTGTTGGGGAATAGCCAGCTTATATGACACTTCGCTGATCCTCTGGAGAACTTTGAAGGGTCACATGTACTTGGCACTGAGTTTCCTGCAGGTACTGGGGTCCCATAAGTCCTCTGTGAACAGCCATACTCTGTCCCTGGGTGTGTACACTGCTTCCTTCCCTTTGTGTTTGTCAGCAAAGTATTTGTACCTTTGTGCCACCTGTTCAAGGCACTGGTGGATGCTCTCCCATACTTGCTCACTCCATTTGAATCATTGATCAATGGCTAATATGTGGGGGAGTCGTCCCAGGGGAAGAGTGAGGGTTGGTAACCAAGCATGCATTGAAATGGTGCGAGTTGTGTGGCTGAATGTTTCAGAGTTCTATGCATACTCCACCCAGGGTAGAAACTGCACCCAGTCCTTTTGATTTTCCAAGCAGAACACCCTTAAAAAAAACCCAGATCTCTTGGTTGGCCCATTCTACATGTCCATTGGATTGTGGATAATGGTTGGAGGTCAAGTTTACTGATACCCCTAGTTTATCCATGAATTTGGACCATAGTATGGAAGTGAACTGAGGACCCCAGTCACTGACTATGTCCTCAGAGATGACAAAATAACAGAAGACTTGTGTGAAGATGAGTTCTGTTGTTTCCAGGTCTGTAGATAGGCCAGGTAATGGGATGAGCATGAGATACTTGGCAAACCAGTCAATGATCACCATGATAGTAATGTAACTCTGGGATTTGGGTACATTGGTGATGAAGTCAATTGCCAAGAGGGACCAAGGGCATTGGAGCGTGGGGAGCAGCATCAGTTTACTTACTGGAGGTGCCCGGGGCACCTTAGCCTGGGCACAATCAGAGCAAGATGAGTTAAACTGGTTTATGTCTGTGAGCATATTTGGCCACCAATTTTCATTATAATCAGCAGAAGGGGCCACTGACTGGAATGTGGCAAAGAGTGCCCAGCATGCTTGGTGTGGGTTCAGCCTCCTAGCCAACTTGAGGTATTCCAAGTTTTTGTGATCTGTATAAATGGTGAAAGGGTGTGTGGGCCCCTCGAGCCAGTGCCTTCACTCCTCTAGGACTAGTTTAACAGTCAAGTGTTCCTGGTTACAATGTCACAATTACAGTTCCTGGTTACAATTCTAGAAAAGAATGCAACTGGGTGCAACTTGGGTTTTTCTCTGAAACACTGTGAAAGTATTGCCCCATCCCTCACTCAGAGGCATCCACTTCCACAGTGAAGGGTTTTGTGGGATCAGGATGGTTGAGGATTGGGGCCGAGGTGAATGAAGACTTGAGCTGGTTGAATGTGTTCTCTGTCACCAGGTTCCATTGGAGGTGCTCAGGGCCCTTCTTAAGCAGGAATGTGAGGGAAGCAGCAACAGAGCTAAAGCTCTAAATGAAGCACCAATAAAAACTGTCAAAGCCCTTAGGCATATTGACCAATCGCTGGAGCTTTTTTACAGTTGTGGGGGTTAGCCATGTTGTCACTGCTGACACTTTGTCCTGATCCATGTTCACTCCCTCAGCATTGATCACATAGCCCAGGAATGAAATTTGTGACACATGAAATTCACTTTTTTTTTTCTGCTTTGATGTATAGTTGTTTATTTAGGAGTCAGTTCAGGATGGCTTTTGCATGCTCCTTGTGGCTCTCCTCATCAGGTGAGTTGATGAGGATGTCATCTATATACACAGTGACTTAGTGGCCGAGCATGTCCCAAAGAACATCATTGATCAGGCATTGGAAAATGATGGGTGTGCAAGATGGCCCATATGGCATCACAGAATGTTCAAAGTGGCCAGAGGTGGTGTTAAATGCTGTCTTCCATTCATTTCCTTCATGGATGCATACCAGATTGTAGGCACATCTGAGGTAGAGTTTGGTGAACACCCACAGTGATAACTGTTCCAGCATAGAGGAGACCAGAGGAAGGGGATAAGAGTATTTCATGGTGATCTGACTGAGGTTATGTTAGTCAATGCAAGGCCTGAGGGTCCCTCCTTTCTTCTCCACAAAAAAGAAACCTGCAGATGCAGGTGATATAGAGGGACAAATATACCCCTGTTGCAGCACCTCTTGTACATAGTCCTCCATGGACCTTTCTTCAGTGATGGAAAGGGGGTAGATATGATAGTGTGGAGGCATGGTGCCTGGAAGAAGGTCAACAGCGCAGTCATAAGGTCAGTAGGGAGGGAGCCCACTGGCTTTCCTCTTAAGGAATACTTCCCTGTACGCATGGTGGCATGGTGGAATATGCATGTTGTTGCTAGGGTCAGGACTCTCTACCGAGGTGGAGGCTAGGGTGAATTTGGAAAGATGAAGACAGTGCTGCCTGCTGGATGTGGACCATTGACAAATTTCATGCCAGGATATCTGGGGGTTGTGGAGTTGTAACCATGGGAATCCTAGAACGATGGCCTGTTTTGAGACTGTGGTGAAAAAAAAGGAAATAGTTTCTCTGTGCATGGTGCTGACCTGGAGTTCAAGTAATTGTGTGCATGTGGAGACAAATCCTTCACTGATGTGTCCACTGTCAATGGTCTTGATGCTCACTGGTTACAGGAGGTCTTGCATTGGTATCCTGAGGCTCTGGGTGACCTCACTGTCGAGGAAGTTGCTGGCAGCCCCTGAGTCTATCAAGGCAGAAAGAACATGGGACAAATCTGAGAAGTTTAGCAGAACATCCAACTTAAGAAATTGGCACTGAGGAGGTGTAGGTAATCTCACTGGGGGAGATGTGGGGGTGTTTGTTGTTCCCTTGGTTCTGGTAGGTCTCCTAGGGCCTCTGGACTAAATAGAACAGTGGGCAAGCAGGTGGTTGGCACCACCACAGTAAAAACACAGCCCCTCCCAGCATCTCTGCTTGTGCTTGGAGCATGCCATATGGGTGTTGGAGATCTCCATGGGTGTTTGGGTCATTGTGGCCAGAGCACTCAGTGTGGTGCATTGCAGTGATGGTTGGTTCCAGAAGGAGATTGTCCAGCCTAATGGCTAGGTCAAATGAGGGAGTCTAGTGTTTGTTGTTTATCATGGTATGCCAGCTCAGTTAGAATGAGGGGGTCGAGGCCTTGGTGAAAAGTAGCTTTCAGGGCTGATTTGTTCCATCCACTTGCCACAGCCAAAGTATTGAACTCCAAGGCATAGTCAGCCACCCTTCTCTCCCCCTGCTGTAGGGTTAGCAACCGTTCACCGACTTCCATGCCCTCCAAATGGTTATCAAACACCCACTTAAACAGGTCCACAAAGCATTCATATGATGACGTTTGCTCTCCACTCTTTTCCCATACAGTGGTCACTCACTGGAGCACCTTCCCAGTAAGCAGGTTAATAAACTGAACAATTCTTTGTAGGTCAGTGGTAGCTGTTTGCAACGCAGAGAAGAGTGAGCAATGCGGCAAGAAGCCCTTACAGTTATAAACTTCACCAGACAATTTGTCCAGGCTTAGCGCAAGCATGGGAGAACTCACGGCTGGCAGGGGATGTGTTAGGAGCGCCTGTGACATGGCAGTAGTGAGTTGGGAGATTTGGAAATACATTTCCCTCAGCATCTACTAGTGCTCTCCTAATAAGCATGCTGAAAGAGCATATTGCTGATTATAACTCGACTGCATCCATGATAGCAGTGAAGTATTCTGTCAGGTTTTGCAGGCAACTAACAGATGCAATTGTGAGACAGAAAGAAGGAGCATACCTTCAGTGAACTGGCAAACAGATCCAAAACATAATCCTCAGGTGAAATCAGGATGAAGCAAGGGTCAAGCGAGGTGCAGACAGAATGTCTGAGGCAGAGCAGAAATCAAAGTAAGTCAAGGTCAAAGTTGGAAGTCCAAACAGAGTAATAAGGCTCAGTAAAGTCAGGTAGTAAATACTGACCAATAAATATCAATGAGCTGGATGACTGACTGTCTTTTAAGTAGGCTGTGGTAATTGAGTAAGATGAGGAACAGGTGCAGCACAGATCAGAATTTGGGGGAGGGAGGGCAGTGCAGTGGCTTGCTGGTGACTGTAGTCCATGGTGACCATGCTTGAAGACTGTCGCAAACTCTGGGCTTCTGTGTCTTGGGCAAGAGCTGACATGACAAATAGCTTTTATTTGAAGAAGTGTTTTTGCTACACACTGGTAAACACCTGACTGCCCCAACTTTTTCATGTTGCGGTCATCAGATATGAAATGAGTGTATATTATAAATAAATAAATAAAACAAACCATGAAACTGTTGTTGTTGTGTATTCAACATAATTAGCAAATAAAATTTACAAATCTGTCAATTTTCTTTTTAATAGCATTTTCATGCCTTTTCTGTCATGTCTATATCACAGCAGAATTGTCCTGCCTCATTGGCAAAGAGTGGGAAATAAAAAAAAAAAAAAAAAAGGGATTAAAAATGCTCTCCAAACCAGAGGGAGTACCTCTGGATGTCACAAAAGTAGTACAGTACATACATATGCAGCTGAAGTCAAAATTATTTGTATAATTTATAACACAGATACTCCGTGCAAATTTTCTTATTGAGGGCTATATTAGACCGAATAGGGTCATTGAATGAGATGGCAAAAAGTGTCAGTGAAATTATTTTTTTCAATTGAAAGATTTGAACATTTGTACCTTCCAGTCACATTCCAAATCCACTTTTTTTCTCTCATGTTTGTTACATGGAAAACAAAATACATAATGAGAAACAGCTATGGGACCAGTTAGGAAAATGAGGAGGAGCCAGGAGAAGAAGAAAGTCTGGGAGGAAAAACAGCAGGGAGAATAAATATAAATAAATAAACAAAAAAGAGAGAGGGGACGAGACAGATAAAAGCAAAATTGAAGTTGGAGGGAAAGAAAGCAGGTGAAGAGGAAGCTGGGGACGGTATGTCACTTATAGCCTACCAAAAGGTTTCAAACCCCAAGGTGGCAAGCGCCCTCCCAAAAACATCATTATTTTCATTGCAGTTATTTATAAATAAGATTTAATAATTTATCACTTTTACTAACAAATGACAACAATGATAGACTGCTGTTCATATACATGAAGAAAAACTTGTAGTTTGTATCATCAAATTAAGGGATCAATAAGGAACACATGAGAATCCTTTCTTGATTCTCATTAATTCTTAACACAAACCAAACTCCTGAATTTCAGCCTTAAAAGTGACTTATATTTGAACTAAATTTCTTTGGATAAAATTTAAGGACTCTTTAAGTAGAATACCACCCCTTAATCAATCAACGTTAAGGGGTGATATTATGATTTAAGGACCTTAAAACAGATGTAAATCTTAATTAATCGAAATTTAAGGGGTGAAATTTAAGGGGTGAAATTAAGGAGCTTGGTTGCCTAGTGCATGTTACAGTCAATGTCAATGAGATTCTTCCCGCTCTGGCCTTTCTCCTCTGACCACCTTCATTTCTGCCTGCAGAACTGCCACATCCAGTGTGTGTATGTCTTTTTTTTTTTTTTTTTAAACCATTCTGTGAAACTCGAGAGACATTTATGAGAGAAAATGCCAGGAGATCAGCAGTTTCTGAAATACTGAAACCAGCCCATCTGGCACCAAGAAATATTCAAAGTCACTGAGATTGCATCTCTTTCCCCATTCTGATGTTTGATGTGAACATTAACTGATGCTCTTCACCCATGTTGGAATGCATGGCACTGTTGCCACAGGATTGGCTTTTTGGACAATTGCATGAATGTGCAGGTTTACCCTTGGTGTAAAGCAAGGGTGCAACACAATGCCACTATCTGCATTTATTTAACTTCTGAACTTGTACATTTCCTCAGGTACTTCACTAAAGTTCATAATTGGTCTCAACCAGATGCTCTGTAGAACTTTCTAACAAACTTTATATCTAATGTGACTGAATAAGTTAGTGACCTAACTTAACTTATCTCATTATCTCTAGCTGCTTTATCCTGTTCTACAGGGTCACAGGCAAGCTGGGTGAAAGGCGGGGTACACCCTGGACAAATCGCCAGGTCATCACAGGGCTAACTTAACTTATAAATTCATAAATCCCTGAACTATTATTTGTAGTTGAGAACAGTTGCCACCGAATAATATTTTATTAGATTTACACTAGGTTTGCATTTTTTATTCAAAAATATTCAAAATATTCACAGGACACACTATCAGAAACAAAGCTGTAAAACTGAGTAGCAGTGCTGTTGCTAGTCAACATGCGGTCCTTTACACATAATTTCATGATAGTGCCCATATGATTTTTAAAGGAAGATTTTCTTTAAAAAATGATGGAGAACACTCACTTAAGAATAATGAAAAACCTGCACAATGAATGTACATGTCATATATTTTTAAAATTAATTATTTTTTAGGTGACCCCAGAAGGGATATGCTTCTTTGTGCACAGTGCATGGTCTGTAGGAGTTATATGCAGCAATAGTTACAAAAATGAACGCATAGTGTTTCTTTTGTGAATTTCAGACTAGTTTGTAGACACAGTGGTGCTTGAAAGTTTGTGAACCCTTTAGAATTTTCTATATTTCTGCATAAATATGACCTAAAACAACATCAG
>JAOANJ010000027.1:25399472-25410641 GCA_026413345.1 Ariopsis seemanni
AGACACTTTTGAAACTCTCTCGCGAATGACGTTCGCAATTTGTCACAAGCTGTCGCAGCCCAGTGAGATACTGGCTTAAGAGTGATCTGAATAGTGACATTAAGAAATAAGTTTTTAAACCTTTTAAATAGGCCATATTTAAACAAACACAAAATAAAAATGAATAACTATAAAACTGTGAGACTGTGAAAATAAAATGGAGTATTATTTCATACTAATAAGCTGAATTAATGAATGATTTCACAGTTTCCTGGTTCATTTACTGATGTTAGCATTTATGATGATCATTTATTTTACATCATTATTTGTAATTTCATGACCGACACTTTCATAATGATTTTCTACTTAACATCAAGCTTACTGTGACAGTACATTACACAAAGATCATGAGACAAATGAAGCATAACTCCTTACCAGAAAGGTGGCAATGGACACTCCGATGATAAAGCCAGCGATTACATCAGACCAGTGGTTGCGGTACTCTGCCACCCTGTTAATCCCAGTCAGGAAGGCCAGGCACATCAGCCCCAGAGACATGACGGGCTTGGCCAACCTAGTCCCTTTGGCTTTGACTGAGCAAGTGATGTACATCTGAAACAAGAGGAAAGAAGGAAGGATCCAGGTTCCCATCAGCCCAAATCTTCATCTCAAGTGGATAATCAATTGTTGTGTAGAGCATTAACCTGGATTAGTTCAGGTTTAGTACCCCTCAGAGAGGAAACATTATGTTGTATCAATCAGAGCAATGACTGATAATTCCACAACTGGGAGCTACAAACCTACAAGCACCGTTTTGCTCACACTGCTGACAATACGCATTAGAAAATCTGTAATCCAGATAGGCCTGTAAATGCCAGACTGTTTATATGGAATATTATTAAAGTGTAGTGGTTGCGTATGTCGGTACATCAACACAATATACACAATGAGTGCTTGTTGTGCATGAAAAAGAGCAAGATTCACGATGTATGTGCCCGCGCATATGCATGTACATATATGACCTGAATTAAGTGCGAAGGCAGTGTGTTGCTGTCTAACCATCTGAGCTAAATCGGGCTGACTGAGGGAGAGAGGCGAGCCAGACACAGTGCCTGAGGCAGGACTGTCTACTGGCCAGCTGATGCGCAGCACAAAAATGGCACTTCAATAAATGATCTTTATACATTCTCCCATTTTAAAGGAATCGTTGTACTGAAGCTTTGCACATACTTCACTCATTCATGAAGAATCAGAAAGTGTAATTCCTTAGGAGTCTTAGCTAGTGATGCACTGAAGTGTAAAATGGGCAAAATAAAAATTTAGGGCACATTGGGGGTGGAAATGAAAACCAAAAAAACCCCAAAGGGCTCAGTTTTCTTTTTGGTACCACTGAATACATTGTGCTCATTTTATTTCATTACGATTTCAAATGAAACATAACTGAGAAACTATGAAGTATTACTAATAATAAAGTTTTGTTCTTAAGTATAAAATGTCACACTGTAAAAACCTACAATAACCAAATAAATGTGGAAATTTGTTTAACAGGCACGGTCAAACATTTATACACACACACACACACACACACACACACACACACAGAGTGGATTGTGTACGGCATGTATGCTAATCTGCCTGCCCCAGTTTACTGCGAATTGTCTCTAGTCTCAGTCAGAATGCAGCACCATATCCCTTGTTTTACTGTTTGTGACACAAATGTCACGCTGCTATGACAGTTTCAGCCCACCACCAAGAGAAGACACTGGCTTTATTGTATGCAGCAGTCCTTCCATACAGTGTCCTCCAGAATTATTGGCACCCCTCAGAAAATGAGCCCAGGATTAAAAAAAAAAAAAAACAACCATAAGAGTAACATACGATAAAAGATATTTTCATCTCAAACATAGACACTGTATAGTTCTATTTAGACAAATTTTCAAAACACTAAAATATCCTTTATATGCTTACTGGCCACTTTAAGAGAAACATCTATACCCTAGCACATTCATGTAATTAATGTAAATGTCCAGTCAGCAGCATAGCGCATAAAACAAGAGTGCTCTGAGAGCACAATATCCCCCGCTGGCAACTAGAGCTATGCTATGCTATAAGTGCTTAATACACCCTCATGAAATTGTCAAAGTACAAGTTTGGTAATCAAAGGCCATAACTCTGGTAAAATGTGACTGAATTGAACAAAATTGCAATATGTGTATTACTGGCATATAACAAAGAATCCTGCCAAGTTTTGCGAAATTCCTCCAAAAATTGTGAGAGGAGTTGATTTCAGAAGGTGAGCACCCTTCCTGGGAGGGAGGGAGGGAGGGACGGACAGACATTCCCATGACGTAATCCCCCTTCGGGCCTTTCGGCCAGCGGGGGATTTAAAAAATAAAAATAAGAAAACAGTATATATGAAGCCTTCTGCCCCAAATTTCTTGGCGCAAATTCCATCTCAAACCTTGTTAAAAAGTGAAGACTCACTCAAACATAAATCGCATTGTAAAGAGTGTGAAAAGCAACTGACCTATAGGTGGTGTGAGGAGTATAAACATAGCGTGCAGGGAACTCCAGCACCTCCTTGGTGGGTCGTACACGCACGTCAGGGTAGGGCTTCACATGGAGCAGCTCAGGAGAAAGGCAGTAGTGAGGAACATCGGGTGCCGGAGAAATGTCAATCTTTAACTGAGCTGCAATGCAGAAAGTGAGAGCAAGTGTGCAACAGGATCTAAACAGAAATGATGATGGCCAGTGAACCTCACTGGAGCTGTGCTCAGCAGTATACCTGTGACAGGTCTGAGTCGGCGAAGCACAGAGGATGGTCTTCTCATGTCCGCTAAAAATTTATACAGGTCCTCATCACTCAGCCTGTCCCCTTCCTACAGGACAATACAAAACCACGCAGCAATTACAAACACATTCAATTCCCGCAGTTCTCACCAGTGTTCTTATGCATAACACTTGGGATTGTCATACACAAAATTATATAGGGATTCAACAAATGAAAGAAAAACAGATTATATACACACACAAGTGTAATGAACAAAGCTTAAATATAGCTGCAAGCAACAATGAAGGGGCCAAGCAAACAGCAGGAAAGAGTTGCCATGGAAGCTTCATGTCATTTTGTCAAGGGCATGGTTTATATACTCTCACCAAGTTGTCAAATGACCAAAGACTGGTTGAGATATGGAGCTCACCTGCTGTTTGGTGGCTTTGCCACTGATTTTGACAAGCTATAACGGTTAAACGCTTTTGAAAATCAAAACGCTAACAAATCATTTTTGTGAGGCTCGGGCAAAAGATTGTCTATTCCTAATTTTGCAAAAATTGGACAAAATGTATGGCCTGTGAAAACTTTTTAGCATTTTTGATAAAATCCAATACGGAGGAAATGTCACTATGGTTGTACTGAACTCAGCCTGAGGCAAGGAATCCAACGATACCTCGTTTTCAAAACTGAGCATATGGTTCCAAAGTTACATGCATAAACACACCTACAAATTTGACCCATTGGTGGCGCTAAAGCATTCGATGGGCAAACATGAAACTTGGTAAAAAGAATCAGGAGATGGTCCCCAAATTTCAGAACTTTTTACCATACGGTTCTAGGGGTTTCCATACACACCCTAGCCAGAAGAAGAAGAAAGAAAAGATGATGAATAAGAGAAGATAGAAACACAATGAGTGCTTAGGCAGCTTCACTGCTTGGCCCCCAATAAATACCAACTGATCATATCAACCTAGCATGTGCATGCAACTTCAGCCAGATGCCCAACCAAGGGATTTTAGAAGAATGCAATCTTATAAAGCCATTTCCATTGGTGTGTTATTTATAGATATCTGAAATGGAGTAAAAACTTTATTTAAAATTAAAAAAAGGAAACAATTTCACTGCCATTATTCAATTTATGCTGGTATTGTGTCAAAACTGTCTTTCCCATCCATGTGATTTTTAAAATAAATAAATAAATAAATAAAAATTTAAAAAATGTAAAGGGTGATTATTTGAGTTAGTATAGACTTCCTGTCAGCTTGAACCAGTCTGGCCATTCTCCTCTGACCTCTCTCATCACTAATGTGTTTCCATATGCACATTCAGATATGAGAGTTGCTATGAACATCATTATTTATCATACACATTCAGAATGGAAAACCACCAGCGCATTCAAAAGTGGATCTTCATCCTCCAAATGCTTGAGCACTAATACAAAACAGAGTGACTTTCACACTGTAACTCTGCAGGAAAACTGACTGGCCTGTTTAAAGAAGTTGGTGACAGTCAGCGTGGCCGGCCGGAAGTTAGTCAAGTTGCACATGTCCTCCCCAACACTCATCCGCTCGAATCCCTTCTTCTTCCTTTCAGTCCACGTGCCCTTGCGCTCTGTGAATGAAGGAGCGGAAAGCTTATTTAATCTGCCATACACAATTATTATACATAAGGGCCACTTTATCCATGGAATAAAAATCAGTATTCTATTCCCTTCTAACAGGTTTATTGACGTCATGCAATATTATCATATCGCTTATCCTCCACGTATTACGCCACTCTCCCCAATGGAGAATGAGCGTGCAACATTGTTATAATATTGCATGTTGTCAAGACAACATGACGTCACACATGAAGATCCAATGACAAAACTTTTCTGCTGCGCATGTGCACAATCATTTCTTTGTCAGCTGGGAGAGAGAGAAGATGGGGTTAATTCAGGGTTAGATTTAAGCACTAAATAAATAAACTGAAACTAAAAGATGTGCTGAACACCCGAAAGGCTACCAAAACTTCATTATATATTCTTCATGCATATTTACAAGAGAAAAACATACCAACAGACATTTAAAAAACTGGAAAAGAGACACGTCAGAGATGTAAAACTTCTGCGCTCGCGAGTGACTGTGACATTTTGTAAATAAACATGGCTGCGAGGTTTGCTTCATTAAAAGCAGAAGATTTTGAGAGAATTTTGGCTGCCAGGTCACTCCGTTGTGTGTAGTTGTCGATGTTGATTTTAAAAGTAACTCCAGTAAATTACACAGGGAAAATAATATTTGGTTTGACTGCGCTAGCATTGGCCTGCGCTAAAACTATACCAGCTAGAAGGGAACTGGACTGCCGTGCTAACAGCACAGAGTCATGGATAAGCTTGCATCGGCCTGTGCTACTGCTATGCCGGCTGGAAGCTAACTGGACTGCCACGCTAACAGCACAGAGTTGCGGGTAAGTTAGCGTTGGCCTTCGAGAATGCTGATATGAAGAGTGTGTATGTATAATAATAATAATAATATTGGCTGGCTTTTTTTCATGGTCTATCAGATGTATTCCATTCACCTAGCATGATATTGTACTCGTCTTCGACTCGTTCAATATCATACTAGCTGAATAGAATATATCTGATAGACCACTCAAAGCCAGCCAGTATTATTTAAATATCCTATGAACTTTTCAGTCTTATGTTGCCTCTGTCCCAACTTTTTTGTTGCAAGCATCAAATTCTAACTTTGTTTATATTTACAAAATACAATTAAAAGTAGTCCTCCTTTCAGATTTTTCAAGTTTGTCATACATTTTCCCTGACAACCCAATTATTTTTGTTTAGTGGACTGAAAGCTACTGAATTTGAATCACAGACTTCCAATTTTATTAGTTTTTTTTAATAGAACAATTAATGAAATTAAGGCCATGTGGCCCTAGATTCTCCACTATTTTTTCTTGCTTCAGATAATACATCATGCATCATGTGGTGGGCTTTCCCCATTTGTGTAAGGCATTGTGGGATACAAATTTGAAACAGGAGAGGAAAATGGAAGATGTGCATGAAATGTGAGAGACCAACTACAATAACAGAAAGTGAGAAGAAAAGATGTTATGTTGTGAAGGAAAGGAAACACAGGACCAAACTAATAAATATCGGCAGTCAGCAAGCACCTCGTGTGATCAGCTGTTTGCTTAGCGACAGAATATAACTCAGTGCACGGTCAAGGTAAACCTAGAGATGGCAGTAATGCAACACTGGATACCAGCTGCCATAAAACTCAAAAGAAGAAGGAAAAGAAGAAGCAGCAGCAGGTAAACCTGTGCGTGCACGCATTGGACTTCCTTTGTCTACTTGACTGCACAAAGTGAGCAATTTCATGCACATTATTTCCTAAGGAATCCCCTCAAAGTAAATAACTTCCCAGCCACCGAATGGCCTGTTTTTTTTTTGGTTTTTTTTGAGATTTGCAGAAATAAACGTATCACAATGACCAAATTTCAGAGGGAACTAAATTTAACTGATTTTATAAAATTGAAAGGCTGTATAGCTTTAAGTTGGTCAGTAAAATTACTGAAAATCTTTTCTTTGTATTTTTGTCAGTTAAATAAAGTTTCACCCGAATTAGCAAATCACAGATTTGTGTTTTTGCATTTTGGAATATATCCCAACTTTTGTAGAAATGGGGTTAGTATATAAACATGTATAGCAGGATCAAATATTGTCCCATCCAGGGCCACAGTCCAACATACTACACAGTTTAATGGGATGTATACAAAATGTACACATACAAATTGTGCAACAAGTGTGAGACCAGATACAATTCCAGTCAATGAGTCTTGCTAACAAAGCAAACATGCTATCATATACAGCTTCCAACAGTGTGTGCAATGTTACTCTGATGCTCTGGAGTAGCCTTAGCATTTCAGAGTGTGAAATGTAGCACAATAACAATTAATCAGGCTCTTTAGGGAGAACCTAAGTATCCCTGAGAGAAAGCTGTCTCCCTCCATTTGTTATGACACACCTAAGACATCATAAACAACATGCCTCAGGGAACAATCCTTCTTTCTGTGCTCTCTCAGCATTATTTTTTACCCAGTCCTCTGGATGTGTATTTTTGCTAAAACTGCCCCCGCCATATTGCTTTGTTAATGAACCCTCAGAACGATATGTTGAGACCGTAGCTCCATAATGTTCATGCAGAGGAACAAGACTCCTCATCTGTAAATAGTCTCTCTCTCTCATATGCTGAAACTAAAGAAAGTCCATATTTGGCATGACAATCCTTTCTCTTTAAGAATACTTCAGTAGTGTCAGGCTAAGTTTACATTACAAGCCTCAGTGTTTGATTCTGATTTTTTTTGTTCAGATTGGATTTGCCTATCTTCACTGTTCACATTCATAATTACAAATGACCTGTATCTAACTGTAATATGAGCACATTTGTCCTCTGAAACAGCATGCATGCGAATGTTGATACATTTTTGCATGGGGTACCTGCATCATCAAAAAAAGTCATATTCGCGAGATGACAGAGTATTAAAACAACCTAAATGGATGCACTAGTAGCTTTACTAGCTTTACTAGTAACACAACAAGCTGTTCATCAGCTGTGTATGATCAGGTCAAGAAGGTGAAAAAAGCAAGATAGCTCGCTTTTGCCGTTTTCGAGCTATTGTAGTTCTCCTTCATTGTTGTTTTTCTGCACTGGTGTTGCTGCTGATGAAGACGGCACTCAGTGCATGTGTATAGGCAAAACAAATTCACATAAATTCCAAGCTGACCATTCTCATTCATCTTGCATGGCCGTGAATCAGATATGTATCCTGTCTAGGACAACTTTTGAAAGTGACAAGTCTTTTTTTTTTTTTTTTTGGGGGGTTCTGTATCCACACAGCCCTGAAAAAAATATTAGCTGTGTTGCATTAAGACAAGAAATCAGATATGATTCACTTCAGCCTGGTAATGTGAATGTAGCCTCGGGTACATTTTATGCATGCTTATAAGAAAATTAGCTGGGAAGTTTTTCTAAGCATCTTGGAGAATCTGCCACAGTTCTTTTGAATACATTGAATGTCACACTTATGTTTTTGCAAGTAATCCTTGACCACCAGCATTTTTTTTTCTTTGTCTGAGAAGTAGTCTATTACAGTCTATTAGGTAATGTGTTCCTTTCTTTACTGACATACCAACATTTTTTTTTTCTGTAACATTCAATTTTTGTTAGAAAAGCAATGTTTGGATTCTTTTTACTTGTTCAGTAATGCAGAAGTAAAAAAATATATATATAGATTAATCGAAGACAAAATGAATATTAAAAAAAAGTAGGGTGCCTAAGACTTTGACACAATAGTGTATATTGTTAGAACTAAATTTAACTTATTCTGAAAAGCCCTCTTCCTGAAAGTTTTGGGGAAGCACATCAGTAAAGTAAACCTACTTGAATCACTTTCAGGAGACTTTCACAATCAAAATGCAAAACAGTATAACTGTGGGGAAAAATAGAGAAAACAGCAAGAGTTTCAACATCTTATGATTAACATCAGCACCTTTTCCCCCCTCCCTGAACTTGAGATTTGTTTATCTACTGCCGCTTTACAGAACAGGAAGCATACCATCAAAATCAGCTTTCTTCTTTGTTTTGCTTCTATAAAAGAAAGGGAGTGGCTCTGAGGTCTATACAGTGCTGGAGATACAAGAGGATAAGGACAAATGGGGGAAAAAAGATAGAAGTGGCAAAAGCCCTTAGAAGGCCTGTTGCTGGTGATAGTCTATTAAGCCAAACAAGAATGAGTGCTGCACGTCATTATGTACATGCTCTGCCTTCTGTCCTGTGGATGAATAATGCACAATTAAGTAAATTCACGGTTTTCCTACCCATGGATCTCCAACATTAAACAGGGCTAACAATCACTCTGTTGATTAAATCTTCTTTCTCCACAATGTTGTAGTGATCTTCCTATCTTAAACAAATTGCCTTTTGTTTAATGCCATTGTGGAAGACAAGAAAAAAAAGATGCTGCTATTATAGTTAATGTGTGATGAAGAGAATTTAATATTAGAACAAATGCAGTTGGTTTTTGCTTCTTTTTTTTTTGAGGCCAAGTACTTTTCTATTTACAATTCATAAAATGCATGATGACAAATTGCACACTGGTAATGAAAAAATCAGTGACAAGTGTTTATATTGTTGGGGTGTCAACCCAGTAAGACCAGGGGTCGGCAGGCTGCCAGAGGCCCCCGTAAGCTCTGCAGTTTTTAAATGCCCGGAGATGCATTCCAGAGATGCATTTTGAGCTGTCAGAGATATGTTGTAAATTAAATCTCTTACAGAAAATTACCATATCAAAAATGTTTTAAAAGTAGGAAGTTTCAAAACTATTTCATTAGTCCCTGAAAATGATATTTTCAGAGTTGCAGGTATATGCGTAGAACATAATTACAACTGATGTATGGTAATATTTATGAATGTTACATTGTCATGTAATGCATTACCACATGACACACTACAGTGTAGCACACTGACCATAAAACACCTTATATCAATAAATTACTATTTTAACAACTGCATTCTGAACTCCTGCTCAGGACATTCAATGTACATATAAGACAGTGAATATACCCAGGTAAACTGAGGTAATGTAAGTGGCCACTTAAGACAGAGCTTAATACCAAGAAAACTATAAACAAAGACTGCAAGAGATGCAGTCGTCCCCCCCCCCAAAAAAAAAAATCCACGCCAGCTTCTAAGACTTTCAAATCCCATTGGGGTTTGTCTGACCATGTAATAATGTTGATTAATGACATCGGGTTAGAGTTCTCAATGTCATGTCTGCTAGATTTAAGTCCTGATTTGGAGGGTGGGGTCAAACAATTGTCAACTTTCACAACAAAGCCAGAAACCATGTTTGGGAATGCGGCAATAAAGGACTGCTTCCTTTTAAGGACCACAAATACACATGGTGACTTCTACCTCTTCTCTTCATAATGCCCTTTTTTCCTGAGAGCTCACATTCCTCTGGCTTCTGATTCAGAAAGGATTAAATATGAAGCCAATGATGCAAGAGTTTGCAGTCTGCACATCCTTCCAGTTTCAGTACCATTTCCTCTAGCCCTAAGGACAGGAAGAACTGAAGGATAAAGCATAGTTAAAGTCCTGACTTGTATAAGCCCTGACTATAGTAGGTACTTTATGCTGGTCAGAATCATGGTGGATCTGGAGCCTATTCCAGGAACAAAGGGAATGAGGCAGGAACACAGCCTGGATTGAACACCAGTCCATCACAGGGTAGCTTGCTCACACAGATTCATACCTTAGCATGGGAAAGTCATGGTCTAATGGTTAGAGAAGCAGCTTTGGGATCAAAAGGTCACCTGTTCAATTCCCTGGATGAATGGCTGAAGTGTCCTTGAGCAAGGCACCTAATCCCCAATGGCTCCCCAGCTGCTCTGGGTATGTTGTATGTTACTCTGGATAAGAACGTCTGCTAAATGCCTGTAATGTAATGTAATAGCCAGTCTGCCTACTCGTACATGTTTGGGAGCTGAGAGGAAGCTAGAGGAAACCCATATGGACATGGGGACAAAATGTACAACTTTTTATTTTTTATTAATTAATCCTTTTGAGAGCATGTTGAAATGATCTGCAACACATAACATTTTTATTTTAGTAACAAAGCTGAAGGTGTCTTTGGAAAATCTTACTACTGAACACACAATGAGTTTTATTGAGTCATAACATATTACCGTGTATCATGTTCCAATATGCAAATGATTTCATCTATTTAACCCCTTTATCAGGGGACGGGGGTGAACATGTTAACAGTAAGCTCAAGAATAAATTGGTATCCTGGAGATGTGCGGTGGCAAGGCTACCTGCTGCATCACCAAACACTGGCTATTCATTTTTCACAAGGTCTTTAACAGTCTTTTTTTATATTATGTCTCCCTCTTCCTCTGGGTGATTTATATAAGATTTATATGAGCTATGATCTTTATACGAACACTTTCACAAGCTCAGGATGATGGCCATTTTTCAGTAACTGACACATTAATGCCTGATGGTAAAGATTACTGCAGTGAGTACTCTGGAGGGTAAAGGTGCAAAAAAGGGGGAGAAAGAGAGTGTGTGTGTGTGTGTGTATGTGTGTGTGCGCGCGTGCGTGCATATATTTTTCTCAAAACCAGCTGCAGCTCAGATTAACTATGGTGTGGCTTTTCTGTTTGGCTGGATTGTTTCTCATCTTCAGCAGCTTCCTCTCTGACAACTCTTAAGCTTTATCAGAGAGCTGCACACTTTTCCGAACTCTTTATATAACCCTGTTGCCATGGCTGTCACTCTGAATACGTAATGGAGGGTGTAAGAGTGAACGAGACCAGTATAAGAAAGAGTAAAAGTATGAGTGCTGGCATCTGGACCCCCCCCCCCAAAAAA
>JAOANJ010000027.1:25815742-25827859 GCA_026413345.1 Ariopsis seemanni
GTAAAAAGTATACTAAAGTATAAGTTTTAGTATTAAAGTATAAGTGTAAGTCTTAGTATTAATGTACTTAGTCTTAGTTTTTTGTTTATACTTTTCAGTATAAGCCAAGTATACTTCACTATACTGTTCTTAAGTATATAAAGTATAGTTTATAAAAAGTCAACTTCAAGTATGCTTCCTCAGTTTTAGTAAAAAAATAAGTATACTCATAGTACACTTGAATAAACTTCTTTTTGCGAAGGGAACTCATCCGTCTCATGCCCGAGTAGTGCAATTTTTTTTTAATTGTCATTTTAAATAAATAATTTCCCATACACAATGACTGGGGACAGTTTTCTGTCCCAAGGAGCAACTTCAGCAAACCCCTTCAGAGAAGTTCAGAAACATTTCATTTTTTTTTCAAAATGGCTGCTGGCATATGTAAACACTTCAGTACAAAAGGCGATGGAAATTTGCAGATCTTGTGAGTTATGAGTTGCCCTGTGGATTAATTAAAGCCTATTTTTTCAGTGAATATTTTGTTTCTGATTATTCAAGCTTATAAGGTACCACAGAAAATAAAACAGCTCAATTGTTAACCATGTAGCAATGTGGCAATGGGGGTGTGGCCAAGCGTCAGTTTGTGAATGGAAGGTGGGGTCAGGGAAGATGAGTGGCAAAGCCAATGTACCTGTTGTCAGTTAATGTTATGTGTGTGTTTGTTGCAGTGACGACAGAGGGTAGAAAAGGAGGGAGAGAACAAAGTGAAGAGAGCTCTCCCGACCAGAACCTGTGTGTGTGTGTGAGAGAGAGAGAGAGAGAGAGAGAGAGTAGTGAGTGAGTGAATGAATGAAGCTGAAAAGTGAAAGTATTAAAAATAAAGTGTGTGAACATCATCTCCTGCCTGCCATACTTCAGTACTCCACACACATCAGGGCTTACTACAGTGGTGCCAAAACACAGATGCTGAAGGGAACCACGCATGGAGTCCTCCCCATTCAAAGACCTCATCCATGCCCTTGTTACCGTCCAACAAAACCAGCACCAAGCACTGATTGCCCTCCGAAAGGAGCAGGAAGAATGCTTTGAAGCCTTGATGCTGGCCCAGCAGGAAGGTTGCCAGGTGTTCCAGCACCTGCTCATGTCAGCAAGGTCCTCGACTGACACCACAGCAGGACCCCCCCACATGATGCTCATGAAGATGAGGTGGCATGATAGTCTGGAAGCCTTCATTGCTCTCTTCGAGCAAGCAGCTGAAGCGTGGGGGTGGCTGGTTGAGCAGTGCACTGTGTGCCGACTTTCACTACTGACTGGTGAGGTGCAGCTCACCGTGCATCAGTTCCCCACCAACAGCTGGCTTGTATACGCGGACCTGAAGCTAGCCATCCTGCAGTGTGTCAGCTGCTCCCTGGAACAACATTGTCAGCGTTTCCGGATGCTAACATTGGAGGAGGTCCGCTGGCTGTTTGCATTCGGCCAACAGCTCTGGGACACCTGCTGGCAGTGGCTGAGGGTGGACAACCACAGTGCCAAGGGGATCATCGATCTGATAACAGTGGAGCAGTTCATCGGGTGTCTTCCAGAAGGAATGGCAGAGTGGATCTAGTGTCGTTCCCCAGCATCGCTGGATCAAGCCATTGAGTTGGCGGAGGACCATCTGGTGGCGTTTCCAGTGGCAGACAAACATGTTGCCACTTCTCTCTTTCTCTCGTCTTCTCCTCCCCCCTCCTCTTTCTGTCCCCACCCCGCTCCCCCACCGTGGAGACGGGGGCCAACTCCCCCCCAGCCAGCCCACTGCACCCGTGGGGTCTTCCTGGCTTCTCCATCTGTGTCTATGTCTTCTCCTCCCAGGTGAGTGATGCCCATAACACTGGTGCAGAGGTGAAACCTGGGCCAGTATATTGGCACTACAGGGAGCCTGGGCATCTCCAGGGTCAGTGTTCCACGATGGAGGTGGGAGCTGTGGTCTGGATCCCCAATGTGCCTGAGACTGCCCCCAATAGGGCCAGAGCATATTGTATACTGGTGAGTGTTCAAGGGGATATGTACTATATCACACATTGGTGGATTCCAGCTGTAATCAGACCTCAGTCCACCAAAGCCTGGTGCAGGGTGAGGCATTGGGGAGAACACAAGTGGTGAAAGTTTTGTGTGCGTGCAGGGTTGTTCACAATTATCCATTAGTGTCTGTCCACATTCTATTTCAGGGAGAAAACCATAGCTTAAAGGCAGCGGTTAATTTGTATCTTACCCATCCGGTGATTTTGGGGACTGTTTGGGTGGGGTTTAAAGAATTAATGTACCATATAGTAGGGGGTGGGTCCTGCAATAATGCGTCATGGGGAGAGTCTGTTGTGGCATTGACTGGGGAAGCTGTCACAGAGCCATCTACGTCAGCACCATGACAGGGCGATGCGAGGCATGAGGAGCAGCTCACCCCTCCTCCCTCTCTTGGGGATTCCTTTGAGGATTTCCTGTTAGAGCAGTCATGAGACAAGACTCTGTGTCATGTGTTTGACCAAGTGAGAGTAACTAATGTTCAGTTCAAACCAACCAAATTTGGCACCTGCCTTCCCATATTTCACTTTTATTAAGGATAAGCTGTATGAAGTGATGCAGGACACTCAAACTGGTGAACAGTTAACACAGGTGTTAATCCCTAAGAGCCATAGAGAACTCATGTTCCATGCAGCTCACTTTAATCCCATGGCTGGACACTTAGGAAAAGATAAAACACTAGCCCAAATAATGGCACAGTTTTATTGGCCAGGGATTCATGGGGATGTTTGGTGGTGGTGTGCGGCGTGCTGTGAATGCCAATTAGCAAATCCCATGGCCACTCCAAACGTGCCTTTGTGGCTGCTCCCTCTAATCAAGACCCCCTTCGAGAAAATTGGTATGGACCTTGTCGGGCCATTAGATTGGTCAGCACAAGGATATCTCTTTATTTTAGTTCTGGTGGACTATGCAACACGATATCCGGAAGCAGTGCCTCTCCGCAGTGTGAAGGAAAACATTATGGATCCGTAAATACTGTAACTTGTGTGATTCATGTATTAATCATCATTCCACTGTCTCTCTAAGTTTTCACTATGTATTACAAATTGCACATGCGAGCAGATCTCTGCCTTATCATCCCTGGGGCTGATATGGCTTGTTGAGATTAGACAGAACACCATTAGAAGAAACAGAGATGCGAGCTCTAGAGAAGAGAATGTGCTCTTCCAGCAGGGGGTTATCTGCAGACAATAAATACCTTCTTATCTTGGAGAACAGGACCTGAGATATCGGCCTGCACAACTAGGGGGATATAAATTCCAGCTCTGTGGAACAATAGCCAGAGGGAAGCCTCAAGGGCTCATTGCATTTCACTCCCTCTCATCTCTCTTAACTTTTCTCACCTTTTCTGTCATTTCAATAAACCTCATTGATGTTGACACACGATTAATCGATTGACTGTTATTTTCCACCACAGCAGTATCCCCACATGCAGTATTGCGGAAGCACTCTTCCATGTTATCTCCCGGGTTGGGATTCCGAAAAAAATCCTGATGGACCAAGGCACTTCATTTATGTCATGCACACTGCATGAACTGTATGAGTTGTTGGGAATTAAATCTATCCGCACCAACATTTATCGCCCACAAATGGATAGCTTAGTACTGTAGAATGATTGAATCAGACACTTAATAATTTAATTCGGAAATTTGTAATGAAGATTCACATAATAGGATAAATGGCTTGAGTCTGTTATTCGCAGTACGAGAGGTTCCGCAAGCCTCCACGGGGTTTTCACCGTTTGAATTTTTATATGGGTGAAAGCCGCACAGCATTTTGGACATGCTGTGGGAAAATTGGGAGGAGGGACCTTCAACTAGTAAGAACAAAATTCAATATGTTCTCAATCTGCGTGCAAAGCTTCACACCCTCACACACTTAACCCAGGAGAATTTACGGCAGGCACAAGAACATCAAGCCCGGCTGTACGACAGGGGCGCACGCCTTAGGAAGTTCACTCCAGGAGACAAAGTACTCATGTTACTGCCCATGTCAAGCTCCAAATTAGCTGCCAAGTGGCAAAGGCCCTTCGAGGTCACACCGTGAATCAGGGACGTCGACTGTGAGGTGAGGCGAACGGATAGGGGTGGGGATCTGCAAATATACCACCTCAACCTATTAAAACATTGGAACAAGGGGGTCCCTGTGGTGTTGGTGTTGGTAGTTCTGGAGAAGGTAGAGCTGAGACCAGAGGTAAAAACAACCAAAGCAACATCTCAACCCACTCCGGTCCCTTGTGGAGACCACCCCTCACTGGCCCAACTTACAGAGGTTGCCAAGTTGCAAGAGGAATTTTCCGACATGTTTTTGCCCCTTGCCAGCTGCACCCAACTCATAGAACACCACATTGAAACGCCCCTGGGAGTGGTGGTGCATAGTCGCCCTTACCGCTTACCTGAACACAAAAAAAGGTGGTGTGGGATTAACTGAAGGTCATGCTCGACATGGGCATAATCAAGGAGTCACACAGTGACTGAAGCAGCCCGGTGGTCCTGGTTCCTAAGACCAACGGGCCAGTCTGGTTCTGTGTAGACTATAGAAAAGTCAGTGTGGTGTCTAAATTCGACACATACCCAATGCCTTATGTTGATGCATTGCTCGATCAGTTAGGTGCTTCTCACTTTTATTCAACACTGGATTTAACGAAGCAATATTGGCAGATCTCCTTGACTCCTCTATCCCGAGAGAAAATGACCTTTTCCATACCGTTTGGATTACACCATTTTGTCACGCTTCCTTTTGGGTTGTTTGGGGCTCCCGCTACATTCCAGCAGTTGATGGACAAGATCCTCTGTCCCCATGCTGCTTATGCAGCAGCATACCTTGTTGACATTATCGTGTACAGTCATGATTGCCCGCGGCACCTTGAACACCTTAGGGCTGTCCTAGAGTCTCTGAGGTATGTGGATCTCACAACTAACCCAAAAAAGTCTGCAATTGGGCTGGTGGAAGTACGGTATCTGGGTTTCCACTTAGGTCATGGGCAGGTGCGACCACCAATTGACAAGACTGCAGTGATAGCAGCCTGCTCTTGTCCCAAGACCAAAAAGAGGGTGAGACAGTTCCTGGGGCTGGCTGGCTACTATTGTAGGTTCATACCTAATTATTTGGACGTCACCAGCCCGCTGACGGATCTCACTAAAAAGGAAGCACCAGATCCGGGCCAGTGGATGTAGCAGTGCCAACAGGCTTTCACCAAGGTAAAAGCTGCACTGTGTGGGGGGCCACTTTTACACTCCTGACTTCTCTCTCCCTGACTTATCTCTCCCCTTTATTTTGCAGACAGATGCATCAGACAGAGGGCTGGGGGCCATTTGGTCCCAGAGGGTGGAGGGTGAGGAATGTCCCGTGCTGTACATCAGCCGCAAGCTCTCAATGCATGAAAGTAAGTACAGCACCATAGAAAAGGAGTGCCTGGCCATCAAGTAGGTGGGCCTCACACTCCAATACTACCTGTTGGGGTGCCCTTTCACCCTCTGTTCGGACCACATGCCCCTCCAGTGGCTCCACTGCATGAGGGATGCCAATGCACGGCTCAACCATTGGTATCCTGCCTCCAGCCATTTAAATTCAAGGTGGTCCACAGGCCAGGGGCACAGATGGTGGTGGTAGACTTCCTGTCCTATGGGGGGGGCAGGTAGTCCACTGCAGGCCGGACTGCTACCCAGCCTGAGTTGGGCGGTGGGGGTATGTGGCAGTGGGGATGTGGCCAAGCGTTGGTTTGTGAATGGAGGGCAGGGTCAGAGAAGGTGAGTGGCAAAGTCAATAACACTATACTCTCAATGTTACAAGAGACATGATCAGATCACTCAAAGCCCTGGAGATAGAGATAGTGGAACTCCAGTGTTTGGAGGCCACAGGAGATCGAGGGCATATTGAAGCCCTCAAAAGTAAAAAATAGGTATCCTATGGGTACATGTGGCTACTGCTTATAAATAAAATTGTTCTCTGATATAATGTCTGTACAGTAAATATAGCATATATATTTACCCTATGTGGCGGTAGCCACAAAAAATAATATAATTTAATTTAATTTAATTTAATTTAATTTAATTCATGTAATTTAAAAATCACAGAAGTAAAATATACCAAGTGTCTATGTTATTCTACTCTTACCTCTTACAATTTTTGAAACTGAAACCTCCAAACCAAGGCTGACATACACACGCTGTTGCCATGACCAAAACTCTCATTTCCTGGAAAAGGCCCAGCGCTAGAGCTCAGTGGTCTCAATTCAACAACTTCCCATAACAACTCTGAAGTGCATCACATCTACATCACACATGGGATCACTGGCCAAAGAAGGCTAGGAAAGGGGGACAACCTGGAGTATATTTTAAAATAAGAATGCACTTTCCCCTCAGTGATAAGCATAAACATATCCAAAAGTGATTTCTTTAGTCTAGTCCATTTATTTCAAATGATGAACCGATTTGTATACACTCACCGGCCATTTTAATCAGAACACATGTATGCACATGCACAGTGCGTGATTGTTACACTCATTCTTACAACATGATGACATGGTGGCTACAGCCTCTATGTGAGGCAGTAGCCACAAAAAGCCACAATGAATGACCCGTTGGACATTACAGCATGGGGGCACTGGTCCACTCACACTTTAAAAGTGTGACTGAGATGGATGCGCCTTCAAAGTTCTTCTTTGGTCTCAAGCAAAAGAATGGACAGAAAAGATTTATACATGCTGTGCAAACAGAATCAGGGGATTTTGTATCAGAACCCACTGAAATTCGCAAGCAGTCAGCCAGCTTCTACTTGAAGCTTGACAGCAGTGAGCAGGCAGGGGTACAGGTGGTGAAGGAGAGCTTCCTTCATAATCTGCCAAAGCTCTCAGGGCAGGCAGCAAAGGAAATGGGCAAAGAGTTGACACTGGGAGAGTTCCAGGAAGCTCTCCAAGATATGGAGAAGAGCTGAGCACCAGGCATTGATGGTCTCCCTGTAGAATTCTACAAGACCTTCTGGGGCAGTAATAGGGCAGGATGTGCTAGAAGTGTTACAGGATAGCATGAAGAGAGACATGCTCCCGTTGAGCTGCAGGAGGGCTGTCCTGACCCTACCACCAAAAAAGGGAGACCTTACATACCTTAAGAATCGGTGCCCAGTTTCACTACTGTGCACTGACTGTAATCTGCTTTCACAAAAGCATTAGCTTCAAGACTGACTAAGGTAATGGAGCAGATCATTCACCATGACCAGACGTATTGTGTGCCTGGCAGGTGTACATTAGATAATGTATATTTAATGTGCCATGTTTTGGTTGCCTCCAGACTACTGGGCTTAAAGACTGGTCTCACTTTTCTAGACCAGGAAAAGGCTTTTGTCTGGGTTGAATATGAATACTTGTGGAAGGTGCTGGAAACCTTTGGGTTCAACCCAGGTTTTATAGCCATGATCAGTATTTTGTACAGTGAATTTGAGAGTGTACTGAAGGTTAATGGTGGTTTATGTTCCCCTTTTGAAGTTTGCAGAGTTTTTAAATAAAAACTGGGACGGCATTGTTGAAAAGGTCAAGTGGCAAGTGGAAGTGGCTGGTCCCCAAAATATCCTTGTGGCAGCAGCGGCGTGGCCGAGTGTCGATCTGTGAATGGAGGGTGGAGTCAGGGAAGGTGAGTGGTCGTATCGCTACACCTGTTGTCAATTAACATGTGTTTGTGTGTCTCCTCCAGTGACTGCGCCCTATAAAAGGAGGGTGAGAAGGGGAGGTCAGCGCCGAGGGCTTGATAGTAGCCTGTGTGTGTGTGTGTGTGTGTGTGTGTGTGTGTGTGTGAGAGAGAGAGAGAGAGAGAGAGAGAGAGTATTGAGTTGTGTGCTGAAAAGCAACAATAAAGAAAGTAATTAAGATGCAAACAACTGCCTGCCATGCTTCTGTGCTCCACCCATATCAGGGTCTCGCTACAGTGGTGCCGAAACCCAGGAGTGCAGAAGGGAACAGCCCCATGGAGTCCTCTCCATTCAAGGACTTGATCCATGCCCTCACCACAGCCCAGCAGAACCAGCACCAAGTGCTGGTCGCCCTCCGAAAGGAGCAAGAACAACAGTTTGAAGCCTTGGTGCTGGCCCAACAGGAAGACCGCCAGGCATTCTGGCACCTGCTCATGTCGGCGGGGTCCATGACCGCCACCGGAGCGGACCCTCCCCACCTCACCCTAACAAAGATGGATCTGCATGATGATCTGGAAGCCTTCCTCATGCTCTTTAAGCAACCAGTGGAGGCGTGGGGTTGGCCGGTCGACCAGCGCGCAGCACACCTCCTCCCCCTGCTGACTGGCGAGGCGCAGCTGGCTGCACTGCAGCTTCCCGCGGACCTCCAACGAGCCATCCTCCAGCGTGTCGGCCACACCCCAGAGCAACAACGGTAGTGCTTCCGCTCGCTGCGCTTGGAGGAGGTCGGCCGACTGTTCGTGTTCGGGCAATAACTCTGGGACACCTGCCGGCAGATGACCACGACGCCGAGAGAGTGATCAACCTGGTGACACTGGAGCAATTCGTCACGCGACTTCCAGAAGGAACGGTGGAGTGGGTCCAGTGTCATCGCCCGGTGTCGCTAGACCAAGCTATCGAGCTGGCAGAGGACCACATGGCGGCAGTTCCGACAGCAGGAAGGTGTGTCTCCTCTTCTCCTCTCTCTTCTTTCTCTCCCTCTCCCTCTGCTTCCCGTCCTCGCCCCATTCCCCCACCGCGGAGGCGGGGGCCGACTCACCCCCAGCTGGCCTGGTGCACCCGTGGTGTCCTCCTATTTTCCCCTTCCTTGTCTGTGTCTCCTCTCCCCCAGGTGAGCGATGTCCGTAACACCGGTGCAGAGGGAGAGCCTGGGCCGGTGTGCTGGCACTGCGGAGAGCCGGGACATCTCCAACATCAGTGCTCCGTGATGGAGGTGGACGCAGTGGTCCGGGTCCCCGAAGTGCCAGAAACCGCCCTCGATCGGGCCGGATGGTATCATATACCGGTAAGTGTCCAAGGGGATATGTACCAGGCTTTGGTTGATTCTGGCTGTAACCAGACCTCAGTCCACCAAAGCCTGATGCAAGGTGAGGCATTGGAGAGAGCACGAGTGGTGAAGGTGTTATGTGTGCACGGGGATGTTCACAACTACCCTTTAGTGTCCGTCCACATTCTATTTCGAGGGGAAAAGCATAGTTTAAAGGCAGCAATTAACCCTCGTCTCACCCACTCGCTGATTTTGGGGACTGACTGGCCGGGTTTTAAGGAGTTAATGATGCATATAGTAAGGAGTGGGTCCTGCAGTAATCCATCTGGGGAAAACCCCGGAGTAGCATTGGTGGGAGAAGCTGTCACAGAGCCATCTATGTCAGCATTGCGTCAGGGCGATATGTGGAGTGAGGAGCGCCCCGCCCCTGCTCCCTCTCAGGGATTCCCTTGGAGATTTCCTGTTAGAGCAGTCGCGAGACGGGACTCTGCGGCATGCATTTGACCAAGTGAGAGTAATCGATGGTCAAATTCTCTAGCTAAATGTGACGCAAATGTGACTTTGCTATTATTAAGGATAGGTTATACCGAGTGACACAGGACACTCAAACTGGTGAAAAGATAACGCAGCTATTAATTTCAAAGAGCTGCCGGGAATTCATATTCTTGTCAGGCCATTAGATTGGTCAGCATGGGGATATCGCTTTATTTTAGTTCTGGTGGACTATGCAACGCGATATCCGGAAGCAGTGCCTCTCCGCAGTATCTCAGCATGCAGTATTGCAGAAGCGCTTTTCCGTATTACCTCCCGGGTCAGGAGGTAAGAAAGAAATCCTGACAGACCAAAGCACTACCTTTATGTCATGCACACTGTGCAAACTGTATGGGTTATTGGAAATTTAAGCCTATCTGCACCAATGTCTATCACCCACAAACGGATGGCTTAGTGGAACGGTTTAATCAGACACTCAAAAACTTAATTTGGAAATTTCTAAGTGAGGATGTGTGTAATTGGGATAAATGGCTTGAGTCCCTGTTATTTGCAGTTTGAGAGGTCCCGCAAGCCTCCACGGGTTTTTCACTGTTTGAGTTATTATATTGGCATAAGCCATGTGGCATTTTGGATGTGTTGCATGAAAATTAGGAGAAGGGACCTTTGCCTAGCAAAAACAAAATTCAATACCTTCTCGACCTGCATGCAAAACTCCATGCACTCACTCATTTAATCCAGGAGAATTTGCGGCAGGCACAAGAACATCAAGTCCGACTGTGTGACGGGGGCATGTGCCTTGGAGAATTCACACCAGGAGACAAAGTGCTCGTATTATTGCCCACATTGTGCTCCAAATTAATCGCCAAGTGGCAAGGGCCCTTTGAGGTCACATGTCAAGTCAGGGATGTCGGCTATGAGGTGAGGTGAATGGACGGGGTGGGGCATTGCAAATTTACCACCTCAATCTGTTAAAACATTGGAATGAGGAGGTCCCCATGGCATTGGTGTCAGTAATCCCGGAAAAGGCGGAGCTGGGGCTGGAGGTTCAAAAAGAAAATTGACATCGCCAACCACTCCCGTCCCTTGTAGAGACCACCTCTCCCTGGCCCAACTCACGAAGGTAGCTCAGTTGCAGAAGGAATTTTCCGATGTGTTTTCGCCCCTGCCCGGCTGCACCCACCTTAGAACACCACATTGAGACATCCCCGGGGGTGGTAGCACACAGCCGCCCTTACTGCCTGCCCGAACACAAGAAAAAGGTGGTCCAGGATGAATTCAAGGCCATGCTCAAAATGGGCATAATCGAGAAGTCCCACAGTGACTGGAGCAGCTCAGTGGTCCTGGTCCCCAAGACTGATGGGTCGGTCAGGTTCTGTGTGGACTATAGAAAAGTCAATGCGGTGTCTAAATTTGACACTTACCCAATGCCTCACATTGACGAGCTGCTCGATTGATTAGGCACTGCTCATTTTTATTCAACACTGGATTTAACGAAGGGATATTGGCAGATCCCCTTGACTCCTCCATCCTGAGAGAAAACGTCCTTTTCCACACCGTTTGGCTTACACCAATTCGTCACACTGCCTTTTGGGTTATTTGGGGCTCCCGCGATGTTCCAGCAGCTCATGGACAGGATTCTCCACCCCCACACCACCCACGCAGCTGTGTATCTCGATGATATTATCATCTATAGCAATGACTGGCCACGGCACCTCGAACACCTTAGGGCCGTCCTAAAGTCGCTGAGGCGTGCGGGTCTCACAGCTAACACACAAAGAAGTGTGCAATTGGGTGGGTAGAAGTATGGTATCTGGATTTCCACTTGGGCCATGGGCAGCTGCGTCCCCAAATGAATAAGACTGCAGCGATTGCAGCCTGCCCAAGGCCCAAGACCAAAAAGGGGGTGAGACGGTTTCTGGGGCTGGCTGGCTACTATCGTAGGTTCATACCTAACTATTCATATGTCACCAGCCCGCTGACTGATCTCACTAAAAAGGGAGCACCAGATCCGATCCTGTGGAGAAAGCAATGCCAACAGGCTTTCTTTAGGGTAAAGGCTGCACTATGTGGGGGGGCCACTGTTACACTTCCCTGACTTTTCTCTCCCCTTTATTTTACAGACAGATGCATTGGACAGAGGGCTGGGGGCCATTCCGAAGGTGGAGGGGGAGGAACATCCTGTGGTGTACATTAGCCAGAAGCTGTCAATGCGGGAAGTTAGGTACAGCACGATAGAGAAAGAGTGCCTAGCCATCAAGTGGGTGGTCCTTGCCCTCCAGTACTACCTACTGGGATGCCCTTTCACCCTCTGTTTGGACCACATGCCCCTCTAGTGGCTCCACCACATGAAGGATGCCAACACGTGGATCACGCATTGCTATCTTGCCCTTCAGCCATTCAAATTTGAGGTGGTCCACAAACTGGGGGCACAGATGGTGGTGGCGGACTTCCTGTCCCGTTGGCGGGGAGTCCGCTGCAGGCCGGATGGCTCCCCGGCCTGAGTCAGGCGGTGGGGGTATGTGGCAGCAGGGGCGTGGCTGAGCATCAGTCTGTGAATGGAGGGCGGAGTCAGGGAAGGTGAGTGGTCGTATCGCTACACCTGTTGTCAATTAACATGTGTTTGTGTGTCTCTTACAGTG